>DWLS01000759.1:0-26778 GCA_018246255.1 Pachliopta kotzebuea
CAAGTATTTGATAAGCAAACAAGGTCTCCGACAATAGTCCGAGGAATAAAAGAGCATATCAAAATAAAAAAAAAAAAGTATTTCATTTTCTCTATTATCACACATATATATCTGTATATGGTATATTACGTTATAACTATAGTAAATATATTTTTCACCTCATACCCACGGTGAACATGGAAGTAGTAACGAACTCTAAACGTCAGCATAATAATAAAAGCGAAGAATTCCATAATGTTTTGTTAAATTAAATTATATTCGCGTAAATATAATATCTTATTTGTAAACAGAATATAATATTACATAAATTTAGTATTCGTTTTAATAAACTGTGCAGGATGTTCCCTGAGGACGTTCATAAATCTATTACTCGACGGATGACAGCGATATCAGTTAAATTATAAACTGCTCGACTATCGTGGTTCTGAATCACGTATAAAGTTTACCATTAAATGTAATATCATGCAGATATATTACTATTGTGTACAGATCAATGAAATATCACATAAAATAAGAACCATACCTATGTAAGTTTGCCGCAAACGCAACCGTTTTCTTGCTTCGGCATGTGAGAGCCAGAGTATTGTAGTTGAGCTTTCTTCACCACTCATTGTCACTTAACATTACGGGAAATTGATGACTAGTTAGTCTTTTGCAGAAAAAGAAACACATATATACTCCTCTGTATTGTTTCACTATGAGTAGCACAAAAACATATTTTTTGGTAAAAATTTTATCAATCACAATATATTCCATGAGTCTTAATTCACTTCTATTCTTTATTCAATTTGGTATAAACATGTATGAACATGATTCACGTCAAAGATATTATAGATAGTTAAAGTCATAGATATTATAGATAAAGTTAATTTATTTACAAATTAAGTTTTATATTTTTTTAGTTTAATATTATATAAATTTAGTATTCATTGTAAATAATATTGCACATGCCGGTATAATATTAAATCTCTAAGTAAACTTATGCCCTGAACTTACTCTACTACTTGTATAGCATAGTTTCAAAAAAAAAAAAACTCTTCACCGCAATATTAGGCTTGACGTGTCGTAAAAGTCGACTAAGAAGAAACAAATATAGGGAAAATAGGTCGTTGTTTTTTAGATATAATACGTTTGCAACCCCGGTTACGGCACAATTACTCAAAATTGGCAAAGATTCTATAATTAGAGAACATCAATACCTCAAAATTAATATACTGTTATAACATGAAGCAGAATATACCCCATTTTTAACCGACGACTGGAAGTTCTCAAATTAATGCTTATTTTTCATTGATCAAATAAATTAACTTTCAGAACGATGATTAATTATTATATAATATATTATTTATACTAATTACGTTATGACTATAACATACCACATAATATCATTGTTCGGTATAGTTACATCCCTATATGGCGGTAGTTGCTCCCATATTTTTATTCTCCTCTCCTCGCATCAGCGGGTAGTGGTGAATTACCCTCGCCAATCAGATGGCCGTGTGGGCTGGTGCGGGGGGAGTACGTCGTCGTTTCGGAGTGACATCGCGCGGTGGCTAGGTCAAACGCGAATTATCTTACGGAGTCGCCACGGTCACCTAGTGCCGCAGTTTACGTTGCGAGTCCTATTAGTCCTCCTGTGTTTGTGTGCGCCGCTACGGGGAGCGACCTGCAGCCCTACACGCTGCAGTGGACGGGCATCGCTCGCGCGCCCAGTGTTTGACTTGGACAGACTGACGACTGACCCTTGACCGACTGACTAATAACTAGAAGACCTGCGGGCGGCAGAGCTGACGGCGAGTAAGGGGTAAGTACACGCACGCACACGTGAAACCGGTGAACCTTGTAAACCCTCCCGAACCCGTACTTGTTCGACAAAATCATTAAATTGAAAAACACAGACTATATGAAAAATATTAAATTATTTGCTCAGCAACTTTCAGCTACTCATTTTCATTTTAACAGAAAAGAAAAATGATATTTAGACCGTGATATTACTTATTTTGATATTAATATTGGCAGAATATAAAGTATGTAATAAAATATATATTGCTTGTAAGAATATAATATTCACCAGTCAGTTATAATTTATTACCTTGACGGTTTTCTTACCAATTTATCTTCATATATATTTTTATGTCTTAGCTTTTAAAAAAATGAAGGTAACATCTTACTATAAAGTAAAAAAATAAATATTAATATCAACTTTTAATCCAAGGTTCAATATTTCTCTCATCATCGTTACATCTGCCTACCGCTGTTCACTACTTGACATAAGCCTTTTCTTCTTCTAACGTGATCGTTTCAATGCTACTTACATCCAATGACTTCCCGCGATCTTCACCAAGTTGCTGGTCCACGTGATAGATGAGGTCATTCCACGCTGCGTTTATCATTACGTTGTGTCCACTCCAGAATCTAACTGCAACACTGACCATCCGATTTTCGCATTGTGTGGCCTGGCCATTGCTACTTCAGCTTATCTGCTTGGCAATGTTAACAACGTTGCTTTCTAGACTTTATTACCTGTTTGCATATTGATGCATATGATGTAAAAAAGACTGACGTGCTGACTCAAAGTTACAAGCGTTATGGAGTATTTAACTACATAACGCTTGTAACTTTGAAACTGAAAGAGCTACATGGATACTATTTCAAAATAAAACAAAGAACAGGATAAGGAGACGAGATTTCCGAAATAAAAAGTCTATAGCTCCTCTGGTTAAGGAGACATAAAAGTTCAAAGTTAGCATTTGGGAAGGCAGGTAACGCCAAAAAGAAATATTTCGTTGACCACCGAACTCATGACCTTGCACCCCAAGTATGAAATTTAGCCACTTGGCTATCCCTGCATATTTTTTATATTTTAAGATAATAAAGGTCCGGATAGCAAGACGTCGCCATTTTTATGGGAGCAGTCTAGTCTGATTTTATATTAAAGTATATATAACTATTCATCATCATCATCAGCCTCACCTAATCCACTGCTGGACATAGGCCTTCTTCCCCAATGTCTAAATATTATATAAAACTATTAAGCTACCTAAATTACACATATTATTTTGTCAAAAAAAATCTGTGCACCGAAATACCTGCTGATCTGGATGGTATTAAAATTATAATTAAAATCATACTGATTTCATACATTAGCGCGATAAGTGCACAATAATTTTCTTTTAAATTCCTTTGCATTTAATGTTTTATTGATATTATACTAGACTTCACTCTTTGGAGGTTTAACGACCTTTACCTTTTTTATTTGATGAGGTAAGAAGAAGAGCAAGGTGTTTATCTGATGGTAAGGGATAGGCTAGCAAAGTGACGCTTGTTAAGGACATAAGGTGTTAAGTCTCGTTGTTCCAGTAATTTCACTAGCTACATCATTCTTAAACTGGAATACAGTAATGTTTCCACATTATTATTTGGGGGTAGCACTAGGAGCTTCGGCAGTACCTACCTAGACGGTCTCCGGTAAAAGAGAGCTACCTGTAAAAACTATATAGTAAATTGATATTTTCATAAGTTCCTTTTATAGTAATGTTGTATTACTATTTAAATGTTGGAATAGATGTGGGAGTGAGCTTAGTCTTAAAATTTTAGTTCTCGTCGTATATTCATGAAGAGTGATTGGATGGGAGGCCTTTCTCCGATCAGACGTAAATTTATAATGATCTAATCCTTAAAAAGCACAGCAGCGCAGGTTTTTTAGACACAATTATAAATCGTTCATGAATACAAAAAATATAATCGAGAAATTGTTAAAATTTTAGCTTTTATATTTAAGTTATTTAATTGAGAATGAACTACGGTGCCTAACTAGACTATCTCCGGCAACAAAGACCTACCAACAGTCCTTACCTTCTTGATACAAAACCATATGTGATGAAAATTTTAATATTTTCTACAGGCAATGAGCACTTGACTTTCCGCCCATGTCCTAGTTGTCAGCAGAGTCAACAATGCTGTTACTCGATATTTTTGTGTGTAATATAAAAAACTATTGAATATTTACGATGCGTAAATTCGAGCTTTATCATTTGGAATAAGAGACGAGCTGATGTTTTGTTCACTTATTCGTAAAAATATGTTAAATGACCTAAATGTTGACGTAACTCCTTTCTAATGTCTTTGTGTAAGGATCAAGAACGTTCATTTATTCAAAAGAATGTTTTTTGTTAGCCTACGTACAGCAATGGATAACAATGGACCGAAATCAAAACGATGAAAATTTTAAATGTTTATATTGAAAAATAAATAACTTTAAACGTTACTATTTCTACTGTAACTTTTTGGGTTAGGTGCATTTATTAATTAGAAATTAAAATATAATAAATTTACACAGAAACATTTTTTATTAAATCTTACAAGGGAAGAAAATTAAATTACCTCATTGTACGCAGCCTATCATTTTTCAATTACATGTACCCTCTAGCGGCGTTCCTCATTCTAGTCTCATAAAAATGTAGCTCTTGCCCTTAATTATATTTTAAGTTATAATCAAAAGAGATATTACTTAACAAACTTTTTAACAAGACGTCCAGCTTTGGATACAATAGATACTATTAGGTATTCAAACCACTGTTTTGTTATGAAATTCTCTTTATTAATAAACAAATTATACAATAATTCATATAAATCCATCTAGATATATTGTTTGACTACTCATGTTTGTATTCCTGAGTTTCCGAGTCTTGTTAGCAAGTAGGCCAAGGACTACTATATATTATATTAAATTATATGAATCATATTTATCATTGAGACTACTTTATTTTATAAGATAAATTAATTTGCTATTTTAAAGTGATAATTGTGTCTACAAAAATACTTCATAATTTTTTCGGTACTTTATTCTCATCTTCTGTGTATTGTAAAACAACAAATAAATATTTTATTAGAAGCTACTATTTCTTATGTTTTCGTACTTACTTCTTATTTCTTACGTCGTACGAAGATTATTTGTAAAAAAAAAAATATTTGGCCTTTAAAAATATGTTTAGTTATTTAATGTCTTAACGAACAACGTGTAGTGACTAAAAGCTTTATACTATCACGGGAATTCAACATCGAAGCGAGATCGCTAAAAAGTAAATTTCTTTTAAGTAAGTTTTATGGACATTTAAATAATAAGGAGTACGAAGTTACTAAGCGTTCATTCTATAACAAAGAAAAAGATTTCAAATAAATTTTCCATTCAGCTTACTCTCATTAACAACGTGTTTAATAAAAGTAAGATAATATTTTCTGAAGAAAAACTTGCTGCACGATGAACATTGTAACCCATTTTCTTTCGTTGATTTTTCATTTGCACCGAATTTCATTTCCGAATTTAATAATATGGGAAGGCTATGGGGAGGGCACAATTCCGAGATATGGTTTTCATGAGTAAATAGATGAAAGTATATCTGATTTCAAAAAGCAAATTGTATGAAATAAGCCAATTCCATTTCCGATCTTTCGTCAGAAATATACATACGTTAATAAAATGTTTTACGAATAAATTCGTTTTGGTTTGATGATAACTTTTTTGGATAATGTGTTATATATTATTTGTTATATAATTCGAATATAATTTTATATAGCGAATATTATTTTAGACATTCACATTGTACTATATTTACTGAAGTATCTATGCTTTCTAGCGCCTATAAGCTTTATAATAGCAAATAATTGAATTATAATTGTTGCAGTCCAGATATCAAAAGGAAAGATCTTCATAATTTTTGCGAATATATTGGCTACACAACACAACTAGTGATTACAATTGCTGTTTCCATTTTTCTATGTTAAATATGATTACCAGAACTTTGTTCATAGATTTTCTGATGTTTGAAGAGATAACGAGTCCAGCTGATCTTTTATCTGGTGGTTGATCATATACATATCCATAATGATAGAGTGTAAATTATGTTGTTAAATAAATTATATAAAAATATACACTGCTAATTACAGTTATATTTCTGCATTAGTGTGAAAGTCAAATGAAATGTGTGGTTAACAGATGGAAAAAATATTTTAAGCTTCGATCAGAACAAAACCCAGTCATTTAATTTGTACTCCCAATTTTCCTACGTCAAACAAAAACAATCCGCCTGACACGGACAATTCCGTGTACATATATTCGTGTTGCAAAGCTTTATTTCTAAATAAATGCAGTGACAGTTAAATTTTCTAAGAAAAAAAATAACGTTTATAGTAAATATGGCAAATATTAGTATAAAATTGTAGGAAATTCGAAAGCTTTCAGTTTTGGTATAACTTATGACTAGATGGCCCTACACCATATAAATTTTTGTATCGCCCTACCAACATTTAAGGCTACTGTAATTTATACGGTATTAAATACATTTCATGTATATTGTCGAACAAGCGACCGGTGATCTTTTCGTTAAGGTGGCATTCCACCAACTTATAGCTTTTATATTATCAACAAAATATTTCTTTTCATAGTTTTTTATTTTTTTCTCTCCCTTTAACAAATGTGTTTTCTAAAAATGTCTAAAGTAAAATTATTAACTTATAAAACAATATAGATCACAAAGGAAATCTGTTCATGTTTCTCAAACACGGAATGTTATGCAATTAACAATAGATATCTACGAAAGTTAGTGTTATTATTTATAATATTTAACTGTTTCATGAAATAATTTAAATTGAATAAATCTTTATCCTTTCTTTCTCTTTCTACTTATACTTAGTGTAAATTACTAACTAAGAGTCGTTATAATAATTTAATGAAAAGACAAAAATTAAAATCTTTTTATTATTAATATATATATATACATTAGTATTTTTTTAAGTACACAAATCTATTTATGTTTATTATACATGAAGTTTGTATGTTAAATAATTTTCATGCATCAGCTTGCTAACAGGAGAGCTGAATGTAGTTAGTGACAAATTAGTGACCGTAACTAGCGTCGATGCCATAACTAAGTTGCAAGACTGATATTGCATCCACCACAGAGTGGAGGCTACTTGATCTCTTAACACATGGGTATGAAATCAATAATAAAAATAAATTTATAATACATTTTATTATTTGCTAAAAGATATAATTACCTATTATGAAATTGATAGGCTTAGGTGGTAATGAACAAGACAAGCGCGAAAGACTTAGGGTCTGTGGATGATACCGTCTTCATATGGTCGTAAGTTCACAATAAATTTCTTTATGGTAATCTGTATTTCAAGTTGACAGAAAGTTTAACCTTTGGATATTATAGATTATTAAAAAATATTACTTAGCTTATTGTACATCTTTTCCATAAGCTATGAGCATTATAAAAAGAAATACATAGTTTATTTTTATTTATATGTAAATAAATTCAGTTTAATGTTTCATAAAAAAATATGAAGAAAATCTTATTTTTGGGTAACAATATTAAAATACGAAGGAGTAATTTAAAAAAAAAACGCCGTGTGAGTCAAGCTTCAGAAAGACGAATTACAAGACTTATTGAGCTCAATAAATTCATTTATATTTAGCAAAGATTGTAAAGAAATTTTATACTAAGTTGTGTTCAAAAGAATTGTGATTGGATTTGTTATAGAACAGAGCGAAATAGAACTAGTAGCACTTTAACCAAAGGTATAGCTGTGGTAGTCTGGTTCTGGTTTCTACATCACAGGTATATATAGCACATACCATAAATATGATGAAAAGTGAACAAACTATTAATAATAGCCTTACTAAAGTTTCAAACTTTTTAAATGTTTACCGTGGTGTAATTGTGAAACCTGGGACAGTTATATTTATAAATATTTTACTTAATTTTGTGTAGTTTGTATATGGAAAAGTAGCGAGATAAGTAACAAGTTCATAACATAAGAGGTATACATTCTCGTATCAATAACCCGTTACTAAGGATGTTTACAAAGAACCATATTGCTCACGTCGTGTTGCCACACATAATTTTAGTCCAATTACCCAAAGTAATTTCAGTAACTGCTTACACAGGCTATTACTGTTTGGAATCAGAAACAAGCGTTATGATCAAGTCAACTTATTTATTCATTTAGTTTAGATATTTCTGTATGCAGAATTAAACTAAAATTTCTATACAATTGTTCATGTAAAAGATAGAAAATGCGAGGAAGTACAATTGGCATAAGAAGCTGAAAATTATTTGCCTTAATTATATTTTGTTAAAAAAGAAAACTGAGTATGGACACACAATAGTGTTCAGACTGTAATTTTTTCGCTGTCTAATATTCTGAAGAGGGCGCTCTTTTATAACAGAAGTATTATGAAGAGAGTTTGCGTTGTTGCCTACAGGGAATGTTCTTTTGAATGTCCATTCAATTCATTTATTTACTTCATTCAAAAATATGAAGTCATTGTTTCGACAAACATCAAACGTAAAGTAAAAGATAAAAATATATAAATAACACACTAAAAATTTACATCAGAAATTGGGTGACAGAAGACTTCTCGGTATTGAACAGAACATTGAAAGTATCTGTTATCATACATTCAATTGATTGAAAAAATTTAGTATTTAAAAATTAGGTAATAAATACTGTCTCTAAATTTTGTAAATACTTTTTTAACTATGTGATTTCTGGTGTTTACCTCTGTTTTTTTAAGGGTAAAAATGCATGTCTCTCTTTTTTTCTAGTAATGAGTGTAAAATAAACCCTTTGTAATAAACAAAATCATAGAAAAACTATAGAAAACTTAATTTACTTACAATCTAGAAGTACATGCAATGCACATGTACATAATAAATTTATGATACCTCTTTTTGCGTCGTGGTGTAAATCTCAAACATATCAACAATGTAATTAAACAATTTTATTTTATGTGATAGGCAGACCAATTTTTTTAATACTTTATGCTTTTAATAATAAGGACCGAACACTGAATTTTACATATCTTTCTTTTGTAACATACTTTGTTCGTTATTTTCTTAAAAGAGTAGAAGTTCCTAAAATCTTATTTTTAAATCAAAAAAACCAATTTTATAAAGAAAGAAAGAAAAAGACAAGATGTTCTACATAGGACTTTAAAATTAATGATATATATATTTAAGAAGAAGAATTTATACTATGACACGCGATCAATTGAAAATACTGACCTAAAAATATTAAAAAAACCCCGTCGTCTCTCAAGATCAATTTATTTAAACAATTTTTTTTAAGAAATTGTACGAAATTAGCAATAAGTTGACTTTCCTTTTAACAATTTTGAAGTTTTTTTTCTTTCAATGACAAATTGTGAAGGTAGAATAAATAAGTAGTAGTGATAAAACCGGTAATGTAATTAACGATAAAATGCTCATGTTCATACATGGAAAGAGTACAGAAGTAAATAGGTCGCCGTCATAGCACTCATTCGTACTACATTTAACAGCCCCTTACTGCAAAATAATGGATATCAAAATCTGGAATTTCAACACGGAAAATTAGAGTAGAAAAGTCAGCCTAATTTTTTTTAATCCGTAATGTATCGTACCGACAAGGAATTGTATTCCCCGGTTACACTTTCCAGATACGATATAGCAAAAACTATACCGAGTACATCCATTTCAAGCACAGCGTCCATATAAGTTTGAAATCCATTCATGTCACTCTGCTTGAATGAGGATAACCTTAATAAGAATTGTTTAATCAGAAAAAAAAACGATCTTTTACTAACGACGGGTCGATGAATGTTGATATCTACACAGTTTCTTCTTCTTGCTATGTGTCTTATCTCATAAAAGAATCTAAACAGTTTAATTTATAAAATAAAAACGTGAGTTACAATATCTTGACAACATACATTCCCTTGACAGTTTTCTAATAACTGTAAGTCTATTAGAACTTTCTGGAAATTAAAATTTAATTAGAAATGTTATTTCGTTCTATTACTGACTAAATGTAATAAAACATTATAAAGACAATAGATAATAAAGAAATGACTCAGGAGAAGAGAATCAGTCCCGAATCGCTCGAATGCCAAAAAATGTTTAGAATAAATTTGTCAAGGTTTATTATTTGTATTGTATATTCGATTTTGCTTTTACAAGTTGTCACTATTTTGATTAGTAATACAATCAAGATCCATAAGTTCCATATGTTATAATATCCATGTGTTTAATACGCACCCAGGTAGAGACAAATCGCAAAATCGGCAATCGTATAAACGAGAGACATCCCATAACCACATCCTGTCAAGAGTGAACTATTCAGCAGAATCAGATATATTAGTACACTACATATGCAAAAGATTGTGTCATAATTTATTACTAAGAGCATTTTTATGTTTTTAAATGAACTCAAAAAACAGAATACACTGTATAAAAACACAAAGCCTGTTATTGAAATTTTGTGATATAGCGGTTAATGAACTCAATTCAACCTAAATATGCATCAAATGAAAAAAAATACATTAGTATTCTGCAGAATTTAAGGTCACCTTAAGTATATACGTTATTTAAAAACGAACAATTACAATAGTTTTAGTCAATGTATTTTCCAATGAGCATAGAAAAATACAAATTATACTAAAAAATACATTGAATATACCATTATTTGAAGGTTGTAAACATTTTGTAACATACTTTAAAAAATCTTTATAATTATATAAAAGTACTGTTTTTCAACAACTAACTCTTTCAACTTACGGATTAATTTATATTTTGATAATTTGGGTTTACTATTATATATAGCACAAGATACACCTTGCAGCTTATTGTTAGAAAAGAATAAAAACTATAAACCAGCTCCTCACAACGAGTATGATGTTTGTATGTCCTGGGTTAAATATTAATAAATAATACCAATGATAATATTTCATTGAAGTGAACCATGGAGTAATATAATTCACCTAACATTACTGAGACATCAATTTACTGTGTCCTTTGACTCAATCATACGAAGTTATAATACCGTACCGCTTCTTAAATTGGAGGATCACATACGGACTCTCACGTAAGCACTCAAGACAGACACGTGCCCCGTAAATTAATTACGGCAGCAAATTGACCTTAAAACAAAAATAAACGGAAAATGCTTGAATTAATATGTAAATTAAATACTATGAACAATATTTGTATTGAATACTGCGAATTTTTTTTTTCTTACTGTTGTTACTTGTTCTGGATGAGTATTAAGGTTACGTGGGATTTATTCCCACTAAAATTCCTAGTTATTGGTATATATATACATATAATGTATGTTTAATTTTTTTATATACAATGTATTTATACGTAAATTTCAGTCTTCTTGCGTGTACAATAAATAAAAAATTCAAATAACACTGTAGGTGGTCTCCATCAATACGGTAAAAAGTGTACCAAGATTTATTTCTCGTCTGTTGTCTCCGCGGGCAGTTAGAGTCCTAAGATCTGCAAATTTCAAGATTTCTCTATGTCTATTACGAAAGGCAAAAATTACGTAAGTTGCTGCTTCTTATGACAGTTTTTTACGCCACTTTTATGGTTGGTAAATAAATCTCAATTATTAATGTATATAAATCACTGAGTGTATAATACCAAGGAATGCTAATTTCAGAAATGAATAGCCTCTGTAGAAAAACTCTCTTAACTTTTCTGTTTAAATATAAACAGGATGGCGGTGAAGTATTTAAATTTTATTATAATAACATTTAATAAATTGCCTCTACGTCTATCGTTTCATACTATAACCGGTTACTAGATGGCATTGCAGTGTACACACTTGAATATCATTCACCTAATCTTGTTTAGTGATATTTGATATAATTTATCAAAGACCCACAAAACGTCTGCAGAGTTCAGTTAGTAATAAATCATATATGTGTATCTCCTCTCTGTCTTTTTGATGAGAGATATAAAAATAATTAAACAGGCACTAAAGTAATTTACGACGGTGAGATCAGCAAAATACCCTCAATAAGCTTTTTAAGAGAAAACCTGATAATAATCTAATTCTAGAAGTTATTAGATTTGTATGCTCTATAGTTAAAACTTTACTATAAATTCAAGAATTTAATACTTATTGTTTAGGTCTCTATTGGGGACTACATAAGTGTAGCAGTGATGTCTGCCATCAAACAGTATGTAATTTACAAAAAATCAAACAATTATAAAAAGAAAGTAAGATTTTCTTTCTATTTATCTAATATAAAAAATTTGAAATATGAATTTAAAGCCGATTATAAACTACTGAGTTGTGTGACTAAATAGTATTTGGTTTAAGATAGGCGGACGTTCAACTTTGTTATTGTTAGAAATAAACGGAACGTTGACATAAATATTTACTTATCTGACTTGTAACTTTTTCTTAAAACACTTATAAATATTTTTATATTAAAATATTCATCACCTTTTTTATATCTCCAACAGAGTCGTTTTTAAATATTTTTTTACCTATGTATACGTTAATGCTTGACCACGATCCCACCTGGTGTTAAGTGAAGATGTGGCCGATGATTGTAAAGCGCATTAACCCAGCAAATGCCTGTTCACTCTTTTCTTGAAGAAGCCCACATCGTAATTGGACGGGAACACTGACTCTGTCAAGTTGTTCCATTCCTTAGCTGTCCTTATTAAAAACGAGGACACAAACCTCTTAGTGCGTAAACAGGGGATGTTTACATAACTTATTTTATGTTTAAATAACTCAAATGTTGATATCAACGAAGGAAAAAGTTTTTTTAAAACCTGTTTACAGCAGCAAATTTTGGAGATTCATTTAGAAGTCATCACTTCTCTTTTATTTTTGTTATATTATAATAACTTAACAGAGAATTATTAAATATATAATAATAGATAAAAGAAGAGATGTGGTCCTGTTAGGTTATAGTTATTTCACTTCATATGTTCAGTGTTTTAATTACATAATATTTAAAATTATGCAAGTCATCTTTAACATATGTATAATGAAACTTATATAAACATTGAAGAGAATTTTGAAAATTTTACAACCATTAAAGACTTCATTTATAACAATAAAACATCGATGCTGTTATAGTTGGAGATGTGAAGGAGGATAGTCAATCAGGCTGATTTGAATTCTACGGCAAATTTAATGATAACTATATCTGTGTGATATTAACGTAACCGCGAAAAAAGACATTTGAATGAGGGAATTATTAAATAATTTTAGCAACCTTCCACTTTTTTGAATTATTGTGCTTCTTTTATTACTCCCTACATTTAAAATATTATGACCTAAAAACACAATTATTCTTAGCCTTAATTAAAAATTTTATCTTAAGAATAACTAGTTATTTGACACAAATAAATTAAAGTTAATTATCAAACAAATTAAAACCATTATTTATAACTAAAAACGAAACAACCGTGAGGTTTTTAGTGAAATTGTATGTGGTTATTAAACGTGAAATAAAACTTCTCACACTACCCGTAACCATATCTTATGTATTATCATTATTTAAAAATAAACATTTCAAAATACAACAGTCTTATAAATTGTGTTGGTTTCAATATATACATGTTTTATCATATATTTCAATCCTAAAATCGGGAAACTTCATTTGTTCTTGCAAATTCTTCTTTTCTGCCGGCATTCGTGACACAGACCTCCTTCCTCCGTTTCACCAAAACGTAGATGAGTCTGAAAAATGATAATTCATTATATGTATCCTTGGCGACAGCTTTCTCCTACTTTAATGGAGTTTATTTTAATCACTCGTATTAATATATTCTTATTGCGACCACTCAAAGACCACTTTCACCGTTGACACCAAAAAAGCGTCTTATGCAAGGCATTTCAAAACCGGGCCCACAGGCTGCATTTCTGCTTTTATGCTTCAGAATTAGCTGCTCATGATTGTAATAATAGTAAAACAGTATAAGGGACGTCCTCAAAAGTTAAAAATTGTTGTTTTGATATACTTTATAATGATAAATGATAAATCGTTTTGACATCTTCAAGTTATAGCAATAAATCATGTAAACTTCCAGAAATATGTCCTGTTTTTAATGTTATATATTTACTTTATAAGAATAACTAATACATTTTATCAACTTTTGCGATCATTGTAATCGTCAAGAATTTTAAGTTACATTATTGTTTTTAAACAGATTATACAACATAAACTATTTTATAATACACTGTTATTTCATTTTAATTCTAAATTTTGTCTTATAGATAATAAATATTCTCTTAAAAAATTATTCGCTTGGCGAATAGTGAGTTATTTTTTTCTTTCAGTAAAACTATTGTCAAGTTTTCTTTTCTTTTCAAAATTTAATTATATACTTCGTCATCATATATGAAATTGTTTTTTAATAAAAAAAAATTCGTAATAAATGGCAGAAATTTTGACAAATTTGAAATAAAGGAGCTTCAGGATTAAAATAACTTTGAACCTGTAATGAAATACACGTAGTTTATAGTATTTACTGATTTTAAAACGTATTAATTAGTATTTGTATATATTATATTGGGTGACTTACGCGAACAAGCCAAGTGCGAACATGGTGAGAGCTGCGTCGAACAAATAGAACGCTCCGGGGAAGGTCTCTATTGATGATACGTAAATGTAACTCGACGTAGGCATGTATATAGAAGGCGCTATAGCCTCCGTGACACCCATTAATGAACTTAATTTAGCTGAAAAGGAACATTTAAGACAGTTTTTTTTGTTATTAATTTTTTTGTAAGAAATTTTTAATGCCTCCATGACAGAAGCAGCTAACCGCTTGCAAAGAAACATTCAAGGTTCTTTTCGTAGTACATTTATATGATTTTAGGTTTTTAAACCTACCTTAATATTTATCATTCTATTACAGTATTGATTGCTACGTTATTATGAGAAATAGAAAATTCCATTTCTCATATGTATTCTTTATCACATCTTCTATTTCATTTAATATCATGTGAAAATGTCCTTCATGAATTGCTGAACCTTCGATCAACATTCCAATTAAGTTACAGAGCAGAAATAAAAAAACATTGCCAGACTGGTCATGTTTTTATTACATTCAAATATGCTATTTCGCAATGAGGAAAAAGTATAAACAGAATTCTTTAAATAATTATTGATCTTAATACTTGAGTGTAATGTTTTAAATCGCAAGCACTCCTTTCGACTGAGCATCTTTGCTCACATTTGTTTTTTCAAAACTGAATGATATTTAAATAATTACCGATCTCTATATCTTTATGCTCAATAGCTCTATTTAAAAGTATTCTGGCAATTTCAGTAGAGAGAGTGGCGCTATGTTTTTTTAACCAAATGGTATTTAAATATTAATTTTGGAAAATGTATAATAATAGTTTGAGGAAATATTTTTTAATATTGCATAAATACTAAATCATCCCAAAGGGGTGTAAGGGTTCCCACATACATCTCACAGGATCCTAGCCAACCTCATCTGTTCGTGGTGCACGCTGCTAATCAAAAAGTGAGGCTCTGGCTCCCCACTAACCAGTATTAGACCAGCGTAGTGGGAGACTGCCCAAATCCCCCCACTATTGAAGGAGGCCTATGTCCAACAGAAGACGTCTATCGGCTCAAGGTAGTGGAGGTTTCAAAAATTTCATTCAAAAACAACTACACTGTCTAACTGTTTTTAATATTATTGAACTTTAAATACTTGAAACGATACAAGTAGGTAAGGTACTTAATAAAATATCAAGAAATTTATTTAGTGATAGGGTTTTTCAACATCATCTCTCTCCAATCATACTGATAGTTTATATTTTCCGGTCATTTGTGGATCCATTTAAATATATCTACAAATACACGCAATTTGTAAACCATCACTCTATCATCCAATTAACTTTAATTGGATACAATATTTATAATGTAGAACATATTTTTATTATATTAACAATCGTAATAAAGTGATTAAAATACAGTATAAGTTTCTAATAACACACACGTAACATAAGACTATTCTTAACTACGCAATAAACTTAAAAACTACATCAGTAATCATCATATCTAATTACTTCCAATTTGTTAAAGCTATTTACCTTATTACTTACAATTGATCTCAATTTCAATTATGGAGTTTAGGGACAAGCTGTAAATGAGTTAGATGTTTACCTGATGGTAAGTGATAGATCTTTGCAATAACATCGTGGTGATAGAATAATATACATAACACCATATCACGCTCGTTGCCTAGAGACAAGTTGTTAAGTCTGGCTACCCCAGTAATTTCACTATCTACAACGCTAACTTCAAACCGGAACACAGTAAAGTTTGCATAGTACTGTTCGTCGGCTGCAATAGGAGTTGCGGTGGTAACTGCCTAGACGGTCTCCGGCAACAGATGCCTATCATCAGTTAATGAGGTCGTAGATGATACATAATGCTTACATACAACTAATCGCAGCAGTAAAAATATTGTAGCGGTATCTGTTCAAATTCAATTCCTAAGGTGACCCAGGAGTCCAGTCAGGGATCTCAATTATTTTTAATACGTTCCCTCACGTGTGTTGAGTAAAGGCCTCTTTTCTCTGCTTTTTCTGTTTCTCTTTTTTACGATTCTTTTCCCAAATTTCTTCTCTTTTATTCGTCATATCATACATTCTTTGTTTTTACATTGTTTTTATCATCGTTCAACTGGGATCTCTATATTGCAAGGCAAGCGGTTAGCTATGGAGACATTATGGTTATATGTTTAACTTACCAACTTCTTCAGATGGAACACTTTTAGTCGCAATCGCTCTCACGGCTGTCAATCCAGTATAACTAAATATATTGAATAGTGGTGCTAAATAATACCACATTCTATTTGGTGCAAATGCGAATACGAAACACGAGGCAATCCTGCTAACTCCTGCTAGAAGTCCAATAATGCTGTCTTGCACATTTAACTTTTTGCTTAGAAATACTATACAAAAGAAAGTACCTGTAACAGAAAATGTGCGATTAAAATTTTCTTGAACAAGTATTTAAAAATATTATATATTAAAAAAGGATTTAAAAGGGGTTTTAAATCATGCATTCAATTTAATTACAACAACATATTTAACAATATATAATTCTAAAGAGTTAGTCAGTATTTTCTGGATACATAAATAAATTTTTAGCTAGGTTTTGAAATTCCAGATTTAATTCACATTTGTAGAAATTAACAGAACGAGGTATTCTGTATCACCTCGATTAAAATATATTCAAAGTAATCGTACAAAAATAGTGGAATAATGAAAGTTTGTTATCATTTCGTTTGTCATAAATATTTATTATCGTACACAAGACAAGTATCGTAGTACAAAGCTATTATTAACTACATATACCGATAATATAACTGCGTAAATCAATAGGTAATATGCATTAAAAATATGAATGATCGATAAAAAAGTATGATAACGTGATTCAAAGATTAATTTTTTTTTTGCAATCAAAAATGAATTTTTCTTTATCCTAGATTGGTTTTTACGTATTACATATTTAGACATTGCTCTTGTCAGTCTAATGCGGTTAGCTCCTTGCTCAAGGCATTCGTTTGAACATTAGATATTAATGTCTTGTATGGATGTAAGTTGAAAACTATAAAATTTCTTGTACATTTTGGAAACAATTAGTAGATTCATCTAAACAAACTAAAACGGAGGCAAAATAATTTAAATAAGTTTATAATGTTTAAAATATTAAAGCTATTTTGTAGTTGAAAAATCATGATTATGTCGTAAAAGTTATTCAAAGTTATAAATCGAAATGTTTTGTCAAAACATATCTATATTTTAAACGTTATAATTATATTAAATTGTATTACATTATACATAACAGTTAAGCACACACACAAAAGACTTTGTATGCAATATGATAACATAAACCTTGACCTAGGTCGATAATATTAATATTGAACAATCCGGCGGAATATTTACCTACTTACGATGTTTTAGTAGAAAGATTACGAAAGGTTAGTAAAAATAACTGGTGATAAAACATACGTAAACGTCACTAAGTATAGGCTGTTTTTCACAAATATATACATCGCATGAATTTAATAATGTCATACATTTGTATGACATTATTAAATTCATGCGTATGCAAATGTTTGAGTAAATCATCTTCGTGAAAATAAAGTCATTTCGAGGTCATTCCGCGTTCCAAAGAAACACATTCAACTTACATTATTACGTACGTTAAACGGTGTGGATATTTTAATTTCAAACAATTGCAAAATACATTATTTAATACATGACAGTAATGTTTTGTAATTTTATTTATCATTTTCACTTGATCTTAATTGTTGTGTCTCACAATTAAAAGATGTGTAACTCACCGACCAAGCCGAGGACAGTGTTGATGGCGCCATAAATACTGTACTCCACTTCGTTGAAGTTGAATTTGCGTATTGCATATAAATAACTCACTTGCGAATCACCTGAGGAGCAAAAAATAATCATGAAGGCGATATGACGAACGAACAAGTTTCTTTGTTATCGTCCGAGTATTGTCTATGCGGTCGTTAACTCGCCTCAATGGCAAGTCCAAGTGTTAACTTACGCATTGTAAAATCTGTTGATAATCTAAATTTTTAGAATGACGTTCAACATACAATTGTATACATTTAAATATTATAATTACCGGATAATGAAACTTATTAATAAATTTAAGTACATTTTAAATAATTAAAATGTACTTGTATATGTTATTAATAATTCTTGTAATTATGTATTAAATGTTAAGTATATTTCGGTTTACATTGTTGTTTTTTAAGATATAGATTAAAAGTTTATGTATATATTAAGTATTTAATTTTAATGATTTATCGGAATTTGAACTTTTAAAGAGGCATCTTAAAAGTAGGTGCTGCACGCCTTTGGGTTCCGTTTACACATTCCCTGGTAATTAAATAAGTAAACAAATGTACAACACGTGGACGCTGGGGCACTTATAGGTTTAAAACCAGTTCTTTGATTTGGACATTCCTTCCATGCTTGTTTTAGGAAAGTGTACGGTTTTATTAAAAGGTCAAAAAGAATCGCGTCACTTGTTGAGCTAACTAGACATTGAACATTATAAAAAAACTTAACAGGAAAAGCATATTGATTCAGTAATTTAATATATTGCAGAGCTATAACGATTACATTTTTGACAATTATTACAATGGGAATAGTAAAGTAATTGAAAGTTTTTAGCGTAAAGGACCAACAACAAAAATCAATAATAACACAGCATAAATTTGTATTGGTTCAAAACTTTTTCATACTGTGGTTAAGTAATAAGAAATATCAGTAGACATATAATCATGCTTGTAACTGAAAAAAAAACATCTTTTCACAAGGTTAACTTTGATCCCATTTTCGATGAATATAGTAACGTTTTCAGCGAGTTATATATCAAAAAATGTTACCAGGCTCTCGCAAATTACTGCTGGACCTTCGTGCAAGTAATCTTGTATTCATTGCAAAAAGAAAGCAAGCTGTACCAAGATATGGATTTTTATTCACTATGGACGATTGTCTATACCGAACCACAGAAAACATAGTTTTATTTGTTGAGTAGTTTAGATTAAATTTTCTTTAGCAATAACAATATATTTTTTTTAGATAATACGAAAAAATACCCTAAAATTTTCGTTCATAATGTCTGTTATAAGGTATTTTTGCATATTCGTTATAAATCCACACGGAATAAAAAATTATAGAGCAAACCTCTGAAATTGTTTGAAAATGCTAAACAAAATATGAAATAAATACATAGTTTTTACATGTAATACATAAATGCAAGTAGAGACGAAGATTTTCATTTATACTTTAAAAAATAAGTATGACATGGAGGTTATGAGGAAGAGCGTTCGTTGACTTAATCGTTATAGTAAAACAACCAATGTTACGTTTCCTAACAATATACCGGTGTTTAGTTTAGATATTAGTAGTGTATACTATCGCGTAGTTATTCAAAATGCATAGCCAATGCAGCTCGCAAGGCCGCATGCGAAAGCAGCTGCTGCTGAGGCGATTGCGCAAGCGCACCCGCAACAAACATCACACACGACTTACTGTAGTGCAGCCGTAATAAATAATTATTCTTAAGTAATAACCTGCTTCAAACGTAAAGTAACATTTGTATGTTTTATATAGAAATAAACAACGAAATGAATGTTCGCTTCAGGACTGAGAGGGAGTCTTCTCTTACAAGAGGATTGTCAAAGCTATACATTGTGGATGTTACGTATCTATGAAAGCTAATATTCTCAAAATATGTCGGTTTCCTCACGTTGTGTTCTTTCAGCAAAAGCTGAAGCTCACTTGGAATCGACACCTCATCTAAGCAAATAAACCAAAATTAAATACAAATGTGTACAGATGTGATATGTACTCGACCTTTGTTTATGTAAACGTATAAGTTGATACTAATGAAAGAAAAAACATGAAAGGTTTAATGATAATTATGAAGTTTATTATTTAAAGTACAAAATAACAAGGTTGCGAGTATCTGCTGAATACAGAAAGCGCCGGACCGTTCGGAGTAGAGATCTCTGGGGGGGCCTAAGTCCTGCAGTGGGCGTTTATCAGCCAATGATGATGAAATTAACAATTTAAATTTATTTTAAAACCTGTGAGACCTTGTGATAAGGTATGGTGAAAGGTTTAATCTAGCAATCTACCTACCAATCATTTGTGTGGTGAGTTGTTATATTTTAAAATGTTAAAATATTTAAAATAATATAAAACAAGTGTTGTATGTACATATGTATTATAAACTTTGTGCAGTTTTCTGATTATCCTAGTAATGTAAACAGCATTAATAATAATATTGGCCGATATTATTATGCGTAGATAAGTGCTAGCTCCCTATTAGCAAGTAAATGCCTGTTGGCATTTATTTAAGCAACCGACATTGATTATGGCAACGACATTTTAGAACCTGTTTCCTACAGAATTTTAACGACTCTACAAGCTATATTTTATGTTTAGTGACCTCACCTCCCCGTCTGTAAAATTTTGGCTCCAATTAAGAGACAATTAATGTTTATAACATAAAGATTAAGACGTAAACTCTTTTTCTAATATTTTTTCTGCCAAAATAAAAACAAAGTAAATATTTCAACAATCAGATTACAATGTTACAAATTAAACTTGTAATATATCAGTCAAGCATTTACTAATTAAATAAAACAATATTTGCTTGTAAACGTAATGTATCAATTATAAATATAATAACGTAGCTAATATTTAAAGAATAATTAGGTGATATTAGTAAAATGAAACCAGTTTCATGTATAAATAAAACAATTAATGAAAGTTAACACTACTGTTACAACCAAAAGGGTTAACCTTTAGTTCATGTCACTAGTATTATACCTTAATTTAAAGAGTACAAAAGTTTATTTAAAACGACTTTCATCTGAATTCTTTAAAATTTTCATGGTTATTAATAATTGTTGTTTACCTAAACAGTTATCTTCATAGTTAGGTAAGTAAGAATATATGTTAAATACATGATGATGAGTTTAATTTAGCTAAAGTAGTCTTATGTGTCATTTTGATAATAAAATAAACTCCCCACACTAGCCTCGAATATTGAGGAATGTTCATGTAGACTTATAAGTCATTAACTCACTGATACGTTATCGTCGTAACATTTTGTTTTAATTCTTCTAATGATAATTAGGAGTTATAAAAAAAGTCTTATTATAAAGTATTTTTAATCTTATTGTACTTGTAGCTACGGAGTATGGGTTAAATATAGAATTATGGACTGAAAACTTACCATAAAGTGGTCCCACCATTAAAACATACAGCACAATTACTGAAACTATTTGTATTCTCATACCGGTCGCACGCGGACGGAGGGCCACCAGTACAGTATCCGTTACGAGCATAAACACTTCTTTAATTTTCTTTTTCACCTTTTCATTGCGTGTTGTATAAGTTATGGCCATACTCTTCTCTTCTTGAGGTAATACATCTTCAAGTACAAAAACACCGTAGAGGAAGGAAAACGTGTGAAGTACCAACAATAATCCAAACATACCATAATACCCCAATAATTTTAACAGTATACCACTTAAAGCGGTCCCAGTAGGGGTGCCTAAACTGACGCAAATCGTCACAACTCCCAAACGAAATGTCCTGTTTTCTATTGTAGTTCTGTCAGCCATGAAACTGTACATTCCCATGAACATAATTATGTAGCTACCAGTGAACGCTGCCGGCAAGGCTTCTATCAATGCAGTAGCTGTCAATGATAATTCATAAAAAAAATAAGTTGCAAATAAGAGACCAATGTTGGCAATAATTTCGCCTATAAATGGGAACAGTATAAATATTTTTCTTTTCTTCGTTTTATCGCTCCATGCCCCAATAAAGAGCACCATGACAGCCGGTATCGCAGTCTGCAGAGGGAATTTCCAGGCCACAACTTTCGCTACCAACGATTGAACATTGTTCAATTCTTTTTCGAGACCGGTTGCGTTTCGATCCCTGATGCGATCACATATTTCATCGCTGTATTCAAAATTAACTCTACATGACTTCTCTAGGTGCATGTTTTGTACCGCCAACGACGACAGGGCCGTACACAGCATGAAAGTAAACAAACATGGCTCAACTGTTGTTTCGCGGATACAATACTTGATGTCCTTCAACGCTTGTTTCGATTTTTCACGCAGTGTCTGCTTGTCTCCGTCGCCGGTTAGATGTATATTAGATTTCGTAAAATCTGCCGAGCTGTTGATGTTTTCAGTACTTGCACTCATGTTTTTACGCAACTTTAAAAGTGAGAGTTAGTAAAAGTGATCGATACGTTAATTATTTCAGATGCACAGAAACGGAGAGCACCGCTTCTCGATCGCCGTCGGCGCTGGTTTGTGACAACTACGCGCTTAATCCGAGGCTTTCCAAGTGTAGTTCCCAAAAACGAGAGATGTAAATATCAGGTTGTAAAATGCAGGCCGATATGAGAGCGCGGCGGGGCACACGAGCCGCGCGCATCTCGCTCACGATAACAGAGGTCTCACTACACTCAACATCAACATCACTTTTAATAAATAGCCAATATTATCTGAACACCTTGAGCTACACATAATCCGACGCTCTTTCCTGTCTGCATCGCCACACTAAATGAATAAATAATTGAAACAACTGTACAAATTGGTGCCGTGACAAGTGCTGTATAAATATCTTTTTATCATCAGGGTTAACGTTCTTACGTACTAGTCTCTTACGACTAAAGAGTAAAAACCTAATCATGTAATTTTTTGAAGCCTTTATGGTAACCGGTTAATCTAAATAGGACATTCCCTTAACACTACAAAGCTATCGACCCATATTTTATTCATGTTTATTACGGAAGACGTTCTCCTTTATTATTGTACTATCTGAAATAAAATATATGTCATTTATAAGATTAGTAGAAAACTTACAACATATTTAATTATATTTCAACGTCATTATAGCAACTATGTAGTTTTTTTATATAGACAGACTAAACTGCGTCTCAAATAACAAAAAAGTTGAACAATGTAAAACAAACCAAAAAGTTAATTTTATTTTTAAAATATATTTTTGAGTTTATGTTTCCACCATACATTCCTTTTTTGTATTTTTTTCTTTTTCTTGCTTAGGTTATTGTTATAGAAAAGCTTGGAATATCCAGATTTATTTTCTGTCAAATGTAATTAAAGTGGTAAGGCACTTTATCTGAGATAATGGACTAAAAATAGAAATAAAATTGACCAATGGTCTCTCGGACTTGATGACTTACAATTCTCCGAAGAAGTGATTTACCAAAATTTAAAAATACTTTGAAATTGTTCAAAATTTTTACAGGAAACAGAGCTCCTATTGAAATTAATAGCAAATTTACGATTATGGTTATAATTACGATTTTTAACGAACAGGCGTTTCTATCGCAAATGTTTAAAAAGAAAATACCTTAAATGTGAATACATACATAAAAGTACAATAGCAGAGCGCAACTTTGTCATCATATAATAAGTAAACCAAAATAGGTGATAGCATACGAAATGTTACCAAGGTGATAGCATACGAAAGGTTATATATTATATAAGGTTATAAAATAGTTGTTTATCTGTACATTAATTGTAGTTAAGTATTTCTAGTTGTAGATATAAAATTTATTAATTATGTACTTTAAAGGATGTATACCCGAAAAAGAAAATTTAATTTATTATTACTTCAATAAAGTACTTAAAAGAACATTTTATTGCTAGAATGAATACTAGATTACTAGTCAGACTCAAACCATATAAATAAGGCAATTATTATCATTTTTCAACATCTCCATTCTGAGTAAACATAATTGATTAGTTTTTGCTTTCTTTACTTTTGCTTATTACTTGGATACAAAAATAAACAAAACAATAGTTGTTCGACAATTTCGAACCACACGTATTAAAATTTGATTCTCCAATGTACACATTTTTGATATTACAACTGTAAAATTATTTTAGCTACATATGGATTTAGACAGAACAGAACATGTTTTTATCAGGACTTAATAAGTTAACACGACGAAAACGTCTTTACAAGGTGTTCGCGAAATTTTCTTTTTTAATCTAACGTCTAGGAAAGTTAACATAAATTGTTTTCTAATAGATTTTTTTTTCTTACACGATTAAGCCATTTAATAATAGTAATAATTGGTGTTATTACGAATAATCGTGCATTATTCAAGCATGCTGAATGAAAAAGATGAAATATTTAATCAATAAATAGCACATTTTGTTTATACAGGCGCTGCCATATTTTGCGTCTTCGTATATTTGAAACATGTTTAGGAAAGTTATCTTAAATTGTTCTTTAATTGATTTTTATTTAACATGTTTAAGCTTTTACTTGTACAATTACTGTTATTATTAAAAATAATTGTGCATTACTAAAACATACCGACAAAATGAAGAAGACGAGATATGTAACGAGATAAATAGCAGGTATTGTTTATACAGGCGCTTTTATTTTTTGCATTTTCGTGCATTTGAGTCATTTTAAGGATAAAAGGTTGATGATAACTAAATTTTTAAGTACCAACGACTGCCAAAAACAATAAATGCGTAAAATATGGTACGCTGATCGCCCATATCCGCTAGTTGGAGAGGCACGTTAAGAAGAAGAAAGACTGCAGCCGCATTAGTAATTACAGTCAGGAATTGTAAAGAACATTTATTTTTCTAACGTCTAAAAGAATTCAGTTAAATAATATTTAAATTTTAAATATTATAAATAATCTGAGCATTCGACATGCGGCTAAATAATGGATAATTTACCCAGAATCAGACTTCTATTTCGAAGTCATTTGTCAAGTTCTTCATTATACACACCTATGAGAAAAAAATATTTTATAATATTCCGATGAATGTGAATATATGATTCGTTATTTGTATATAATAATAGTCTTTAGGGGGATATAGCACTTCTATGCAACATTAAAGTTTAACAAACAAGGTGATGTAACTTGAAACATTTAGCACAAAATGAGATACATAATATTCATAATGTTATTGTTTATTACCAAAATAAAACTTGAGAGTGTTTAAAAAATTATCTAAGTAATAAACTTTATTATAATGAGTGGAAAAACTTTTAACCTAATATTTGAATTTATTTATGGTAAACTAACAGGATTTTGTAAATATGTCAATAAATCAATAAATAAATACAAAGTCAATAAATATTTTATTACACTTATAACTGAGTTTTTATTAAAAAAAATCTGTTAACTAACGTTAATAACTTAAACAAAACTTAGTGTTAATATAAAAATATTCTAAAACTAGATCTTCTATATAAACGCTTAAAAATACCAAACATTCAATGACAATCATTGTAGGAAAAATTTATTAACTTTGAAGTAACAAATAGTACGACTCGATTCCAAAACATATAGAAGACAAGATCTCTGGAGCCCATTAGAGAAAAAGTTTTTAATGGTAGAAAAAATAATATTAATGAATTAATGTTTTTGAATTTAAAGTTATACTAACTTCTAATATATTTGAATAGAAATACAATTATAGCAACCTTGTGAGAATAAATTGAATTCTAGTGATAAAATACTATTTGTACTCTAAAACGAAAGTGAGTAAATACCTTATAGTTTAAATTTTTTAGAATTGTAGAGAAGAGGCCCAGAAATCAGATTTTTTTTAAAATATATTCGGTTTTCCTTATTCGATGTATGTAATTTTTTTGTTCATTGTAATATGGACATTGCTACTCAAAGGTTACAGTGATTTAGATTTTTAACTAATACATAATATATTATCACATTGCTTAACATGAAATATTCTTATCTTTTATTACTTCCTCTGTTATTTTTCTTGTCATGTTCGTGTTTATTAGAATGTTTTTATTTTTATTGTCGTACATCTCACGATACTGATAACAGTATGTTGTTCATATTCTTTTTGTAACTTATATAGCTGTTACAGCATTTTCGTGTGCATAAATCTCCTTTGCGTGCGGATTCGTCACCTGATCTCGCGTTTGTCGCCTTTGTAAAATGTAGAGGTATCTGGGAAAAAAATAATTACTTCGATATATAAATTACACACTTTACTCATTAAAATTAAATGTTACAAATAACTGAATACCGAACGTCTTATTTTTGATCCCATAAATCAGCGATAACCACTAAAAGAACATATATTTTATGACTGTTTTCTTTCCTTAAATTTCTTTTACCTCTCATTTTAATTTATGTAACAAGATACTCCAAAAAAATCTAGGATCAGAGTAGATACAACTGTTATTTAAAAGATATTTACGGAGAAGTTACACTATTAAATGAATTTAGACAACTGTAAGACGCAAAGATTAATCTGCTACGCACGATTTTAGAAAGCAGTGTCAATAATTTCATATGTTCAATAATTTATTTTTGTTGCCATTATATATATATATATATATATATATATA
>DWLS01000760.1:0-26777 GCA_018246255.1 Pachliopta kotzebuea
CATCGGGTAATTACCTGATACGTCAGCCCAAAACTATAATGTGTTGGAATGTCTTAATTCGGCGCTCCTTTTTGCATGAAATTAGGCGCTCATAACGACCAAAATTCGTTGACTTTCTTCATTTTCGTTAATGTTAAATTCAAAGTCATTAATAAATTGACGCCCCTACAAAGGAGACTAAAGGGAAAGCCAAGGAAGAGAAACATAGATCTCATGTAGAAGATTTTAGATGAACGGAAGAATTTACTGAAGGGGTAAAAAATGCAGATAGTCGCGACGTGTAGCTAATCCAGATTTTATTATACAGGACGTTAAGACTTACAAAGGGTTTTGTTATATTGTTTCCCTTGGTTACAGTGGGCCTAGGCTCATTTATCATCTTTAATTCTAAATTTCAATTTATTTCCTTTCTTTCCATTTCATTCTTACATGTCTTCCTTCTCTTTCTTACTTTCGTCTTACATTCTGATCATTTGTCATTCTATTACTTCTTTCATACATTCCGCTCAATGAATTAAACCAATTCTTTATTTATATTTTATGTCTTGTTACCGCTATGACCTTTTTACAAAACTTTTAAAATATTTCGCGGCTATGGTCTTCTGTAATAAGACCCACAACGGATTATAGTAAGTAAGTAAATCTTATAAAGTAGTATTCATAATCATCATTAGCAGACACGGCAGTGCACTGCTATACATGGGCCTCTCCCAAGGAACGCCACTTAGCCTGATTTTCAGTTATATGTAACGCGTTGTATCAAATATT
This sequence comes from Pachliopta kotzebuea, assembly GCA_018246255.1. Classification (NCBI taxonomy): domain Eukaryota; kingdom Metazoa; phylum Arthropoda; class Insecta; order Lepidoptera; family Papilionidae; genus Pachliopta; species Pachliopta kotzebuea. The sequence continues at coordinate 769 of DWLS01000760.1, forward strand.
TGCTAGTGTACGAATACGTGGTTGTAAATTCTTGCTTTTAAAACCTAATCGCGTATATACTTCTGAATTATTGTCCGCTGTACAAAGTCCACAATTGTACAGTTCAGAGTTCACACATGAGGGAGGAGGGGACGGGTCTCCATGTGCTAAACAATTGTATATTGTCCGATTGAGATAACGAGGAGGTGTGCAGTAACAATTGGCCTTCTTGCTAAATTCATAAAGATAAAAATGTATTCGTTTCATATAATTTTTAGACAACATCCAAAATCATTTAAATTAACTTTTAGACCTCTCGCAAATGTAAGTATGAAATAAATAAATATGAGGAAGAAATTTTTTTTTAATAATCTTTGACATTAGCTAAATTGCTTTGTTAGGAGATAACCATTTTGATTTGATTTATTACCGCATACACATGTACATATTAATATATATATTGGATACATATATATGTGTATATACATATTTATACCTCTAATGTCTCAAACAAAGTTACGACCTGTCTGATAGCAAGCAGTTACCGAAGCATGTAGACGCCTGCAGCTCCAGAAGCAACACTGGTGCGTTGCCAATTACATATATGTACTACTACTACATATTTACAACTACTTGTATATACGTAGTATATATATATATATATAAATATCTATCGGGGTCGGCAACAGAAATTTTTTGTATATATATATATAAACTTTTCTTTTATTATAAATTATAATCAAGGTCACTTGTCAAGACGCTGATGAAGCTCTGCAATTATCTTAAAGAGTGAATACAACACTAAAATTAATTACAAGAATTAATTAACCTAGCAACATTAAATTGTACAATTAAAAAAAAACAATTTCATTAATTGTAGTTTTTGCAATTATTATTTTTTAAACCAGTGTTTAACCGTTATTAGTACCCGTGTGGCTTAATCTGAGGACAGGACACAAATTCAAAGAATTTAATTGTTAAGTTTAATGTTTTTCGGTTTAGTTAAATGATTTTTAACCGACTACAAGAAAGAGTTAATTCGTCGTAACTTTCGGAGTGACACATGTAAATTTTGCTGTGAACGATGAGGATGCTACATCAAATTTTAATTGCAGGAGTTCCTACTGGAGCCAAGAAACAGTAATGTGTTCCAGTTTGAGGGGTGCTATATGTGAAATTACTGGGGTAACGAGACAACACCTTAAGTCTCAAGGTGATTGGTGTAGTGCTGTGTATACCATCTTAACTAGATCCACGTTTCACTTAGCATCCGATGAACACCTTTTCTTTTGTTTTTGTCGCGGGAGAAATCTTCTAAAGATACCCTGCTTCTGGGAGAAGTTAGGATTATGTGGGATTTATACCCACTAAAACCTTCGGTGGTCATTCTCAGTGCATTGTAGAAGGCCCGGGATGTACTACGGAACCCACCGGTGTCTGCACTGCTGAGCACATCCCGGGGAGAGCTGTTCCACTCCCCAGCATAGACAGTATGCTGCGACAGAATACGAGATCACTTCGTACTTGTCCACCCCACACTCAAAACCCACGAACCCTTAAACCCTTTCAATCTCCTTCTACTACATGCAGGGCTTACCTTACTCCTATTCTTGATAGGCCGAAACTACAGGACTAATCAGATAAACACCTTACTCGTCTTGTAGTATAAAACAAAAATCTTTCAATATATTAGCTTACTAGTGATTACTATTTGAGTTCACCTACCAACGATTTTTTCAAGTCAAAGTTTTTACGAAAACCACAATCAGGTTTTTCAATTATTGTAAAATGTAATTTTTAAGTTGCGAAATTAATTGTGCTTGCGTAACTTAATAATGTTGGTAATGTTAAATGCTTACTTTGCATTTCCTTTGATGCATTACATTTATAAGTAAATTTCCATTTAGTATTTGTAATAGACAATTAGGTTATCATAATACACCTATGTACAAGAACAGCAGTTATTGATTTAGTTGCAACACTAGGTTTTAAATAACGCTGTATACGTGAAATTAATTAATAGCTTACTTCTTCTAAATCGTATTTCCTCATGACTGAGCGTCGTGGTCATCATGTGTTCACCACACGATGACTGCCTTGTCAGTTATAATGTAGTGGTGTTGCCATTGCCTTCTCCATTCCACATACTAGTCTTAGCTGATCATTACAAAGATATACGTTTCCTCACCATGTTCCCCTTTACCGTCAGAGCACGTGATATCAGTTAGTGTTATATTAACTGCAGATAAATTGAAAAATTTATTGGTGCAGGCCAGATTCAAACCCGGTACCTTCGGAGTAGTAGGCCGGCGTTCAAAGCTATATATACTAAGCTATCATAACATAGAAATAATAAGCTATTAAATTTTTTTTTTTTCAATACTATCAAACTAATACAAAGTATCATCATCATCATCAGCAAATTAACGCCCACTGTTGGATGTAGGTATAATAGATGGCATATAATACTAAGTATACTAAATTATTATTTAGATAAGTATGTAAAAGTAAGGTATTTGTTTGATTAACGCAAAGGAAGTGCCTGATTGTCTTCGCTGGGGATTAGACAGGTTATGTCGGACTTGCACCGACTAAAACCTCCACGATGTTCTACCTCGTCGCTGTACAGCGTGGTTACGGGTACAGAAAGACATTTACGTCTCCGCCAGCTCCGGCTGCTTTCGCAACTCCACCTCTGGGGGAGAAAATCTCCTCCTTCCTTCCTCCGGTAGGTCGCGCCGGAACACACAGCGCATCCTACTCACGGCCTTTCGTAGTATGATCAAAATGTTCCGAACCCGGCTTCCAATAGTCCTAGGAGCAGGTAGAGCAAACTCTTCCGGCTCCTTACAGCGAATCTGGTCTTGGGCTTCTTCACCTATTCCCTAGCCGCGGAGGATGAGGAGAGTAGCGAAATGCCGACACCCCTCTTCCCCACCTCGGCTACAGTTGGCAATAAGCCTCCTGTAGCCCCCTGGCAGATGTCAGAGAACGAAGCGAGAACCGGAGCTGTTAAGATCAAGCCTGAAGAAACCAACTCGGGCCAGACGGTAGACCCATCACCAGCTGATAGACGACAATAGATCTCTTCCAACTGTCAAGCATTAACCTTTATTGAATAATCAAAATTTCCTAAACTACGTTTCCTAATACGCAAAGCTATTATTAACATAAGTAAGATGAACTTTAAAGTTCCTTTAACTTAATAGTGTACCGAAAATGAAATTGGGTTAATTGGACAAAATTGCCGATACCTTAACTAGAGTCAAAACAAACATAAGAAATTAACAAATGTATGTGTTAGGAAGAGTTTTTAACAAACCAATTATTGTTTATTGTAGCATTCCCCTTTGTATTGTAGGTAAAGACCCTGTATTTCTATTAATTCATTATTCTTTCTTTTCTTTTTCTCCTTTTCTTATTTTCCCTATCTTGTCTATACTTTCGTTCTACATCCTTCTTTCACTTTTTCTATATATAACTTACCTTTGGTCTAAATAAATTAATTTGTTAGTAATAATGAGTTTTATTCAATATACCCTTTGGCAAAGAAATCTATATATACACCTATCAATTATTGAGAAACTCCTTATATAAACATTACAAAATATATACGAGGTCACTATTTAAGGTAGGTGATAACGTTTTTGTAAACATTTTGCAAAAGTATGATTTTTGATTTTATCATAAAAAATATATTTCGTACATTTGATAATTGCCTGAGATCGTCTAAGTACCAACAGCAGCTTCTGTTTCTGCCTAATAGTTGTATACAAGTTTCTGTTGAAGTGGTAAGCTAGTGAAATTACTGCAGTAATGAGACACTGTCTTAAGACGACGAACGTAATGTGGTGCTGTATATACCATACTAACCAGCGAAGCGTTGTTATCGACACTTACCATCATATAAACGTTTGTTGAATAAAAAAAATTTAACACTATCAAAAAAGGTAACGAAAAGTTTGTATGAAATTTTTTTAAAAAAAAATTCAATGCATTCAAATGACAATTTTTTTTTTTATTGCAGTCTAAAAATATCGAAATCATAAAAAAAATATAATAAGAGCAATTGGTTATGATCATCCGACACTGGGCAAGTTTGGTGAGTTAAGGTACAATTCCCATTGAATTTACAGATAATTGATTTAATGCGCTTCACCACCATAGACCATATCATCGCTTAACATCAGGTGGGACCGTGATCAAGCATTGACCAGTATAATAATAAAAAAATAGGAAGACCTACCAGCATTGGACACTATCTGGCTGAACATATAATTGCTTGTGACGTGTACAAAAAAAAATAAAAAGCAAAGAGTATAGGGCGCAGTTCCAATTAACCAATTCGAGACGGCAATTTTTTTCGAAAACGGTCCCCACGAAGCGAATTTTTTTTTAATTGTATTGTTCATTTTTAATAAAAAAAAAATTTACATTTTTTTTTTTTACGTATGTATAGGTTAATGCTTGACCACGATCCCACCTGGTGTTAAGTGAAGATGTGGTCAATGATGGTAAAGCGCATTAACCTAGCAAAAAGCATAAATAAGATGATTGCACACCGTGTGTGCAACTCGCTCCACAGAAATATTTTATTGCGAGGAGCGGATTGAACACCATGTGTGCAATGTAAGGTAAAATAAAAATACATGATTAACATTGATAAATATTTAAAAATGGGTCAAAGAAAAGAAAAAATCTTATTATCTTAAGCGTAGCCTAAGTAATAATATTCAATGTAAGAAGTTATTTCTTACATTATTTGATTAGGCGGTATATATAGAAGGCAATACTATTGCTATTGGTGATAATTAATAGAAAAAATATTTTCTAAAAATGTAGATTTTGAAACTCCTCACAAAATGTTTTGTTTTATTTTGGTACGCAATAAAACCAATGTCAAATTTTGTTTTTCTATACTTTATAGATACTATTAATTCAAAAAACCTTCTCTGGTCGAATATTTTACTTAGAATAACTGATAATTGCACATTATTATTATTGCACACACGGTGTGCAATCGTTCTCGAATAGGTTAATATTTAAGGATAAAGTTGTTACTGGCACGTACACTATTAAAGAATTAAAAATTTAAAAATAAAAGATCCGTCGACGGCGTTCTAAATTCAAAACGGCGCTATACCTTTAGATCACGCAGGCCGCACGTGTCGGGCGCATGGCGCGGCGCACGTAGAGAGCTCCCCAGCTGCTGGTCGGACTTTGGACCCGAGTTACAATCGTCGGTGAATAGCGCGGGCCCGATTTAGCGCGGAACGTATTATTTTCATTGAACTAGTCGATGCCGCTAACACTGCGGCGGGGACCTTGTGAGAACCTCGCTCGCTTCGCTGCAATTCTGCTCTAATTAAATAACCCAAGTATATTTAGATTACTATATTTTTATTTATTAAAAAAAAAAATCCTTTATTTTTAATATAAATCTTCCCCTTTTCTACCTTGCCTTCTGTAGGGAAGTCAGAGTTATGTGATTTTTTTTTATTAGATACGGCTCAATGCTTGACCACGATCCCACCTGGTGTTAAGAGATGATGTGGTCTATGTTGGTAAAACGCATCCACCTAATTCCTATTCACTCTTTTCTTGAAAATTTTTAGCCACTTAAACCCGCGATGGTGGAAACAAAAAAAAAAAGAGTGATTGTTACGCTCATATAATTGTATATAGCTAGTGTATGTTATATATTTAATTTAAGCGTAAACAATTGTTGGCTAGTCAAAATAAATAAATAAATAGAGCCATTTAACCTACTTACTACAGCGAGGAGTGAAATAGCCATTAGTAACTTCATTAAACACTATAGTGTCAATATTAACCCATTAACGCTCAAAATGAAACTGCAGTATATTTTTCTATTGTTTCTCTATTTATTAGTCCATAAGGCATATAATATGCTATATTTTTATTTATTATGTGGTAACTAGTGTCTTCTAGATTTGTAATTTTTATCTACCTTCAACACTTACCACAGATAAAATACGTAATTTATCGATTAAGTAGTTGTACCTGTGCAGGTACAGAGGGCGGTAATGGGTTAAAATCAATCAATGGCATCTAATATATACCATTAAGTAAACGGCAGCAATATACCTGTATCAAATAACAGGTGTGGAGCTGACCAAAGTGAACTCAAGTTCTAAAAAAAACTTTCTCGGTGGTCATCCTCAGCGTTAGGAGAGGTCACGGCATCGTCCGGAACAAACCGCAACGATGGCCGAAGACCACATCCAGCCATCATCCTCCTCGAAGTCTTAGAAGGCGATGACATATCATTCCCCTAACACCGCAAACCTGAGTCTTTGTTAACATATATTTTTAACTATATATATTACTATCACCAATAAGACGTTCACCTGATGGTAAGTGATACACTTCCTCATAACGCTGGTCAAAATGATATACACAACACATTGCGCTCGTCTTCACTCCAGTAATTTCACTAGCTACCATCGAACCAGGAACACAGTTATGTTTGCACATTACCGTCTGATGGTAGAAGCATTCACCAAAGACTTTCTACCACTTGTATATTGACTACATACATATTTGGACAGGTTTAAATTTACCTAAAGTTAAGTGATGATGAAATAATGATGTCTTTTACGTTTTTTGGATACAGCGTCTATATGCTCTAGACCTGAGATGTCATCAAGAATTGTTTATCCTGGTTTGGAGTATCCAGGATAATTTGACTTCATATAGTAGGTCTCCTTTGCTGCAGACTGTCTGAGTAGGAACCAGCTCCAATTGCAGCTAAAGAATAGTACTGTGTAGATATTTTTCTTAGTGCTTTACCCTTTCGTATTGTGGAAAAATTTGTTTAGCTTCTTTTCTTTTTACCTTTGATTTTTATACATTCTTATTTAAACGACTAATGTCCGTCCGTTCGTCTGTCCATCAACAATTTTCAATCTCGAGAACTACAAGAGGTTTTTTTTTTTTGGTCTCGTGTGAAAAAAAATGCTAAAGGAACGCAAATCAAGAAGCCACAGTGGTCCGACGACGGGATAAGTCTCGGGCTCTGACCGACTAAAAATCTTCACACGGTATTCCAGTCACAACCTACTTTATACGAGGGTCACGGGATAACATCGAACAGTTCATCCGCAAAGAACTACAAGGTGTAGGAGCTGATGCTGAATGTCATACAGACAGATCTCGCTTAGATAAGATCAGAGCCGTTGGTATTCTGTTGGTATGTGGTCGGGTTGCAGATGAATTGTTCCATGTTATTCCGTGACCCTCGTATAAAGTCGGATGAGACTGGAATCATCAACCGATGGACGTTCACTGCTGGACATAGACTTGAATTCCGTGTGAAGATTTTTTAGTCGATCGGAGCCCGACACTATCCCATCGCCGGACCTCTATAAGCCTGGGATGTTTGTCCGTTAGCATTTTTGTTACACACGAGATCAAAAAAAAAATATCGGGTTCCCGAATTGTGGGTGCCTAAAGTTTCACAATTTTGTATGGGACACTTATTCTTCTTCCTTACAACACCTCTGATCAAAATCGCTTCATACTTACTCTATTCTCTATTACAGTTTACTGCGACATTAATCTTCAAGTTTGAAGGTTATGCTAGTGAAATTACTAGGGTAACGAGACTTGATACAATACGTCTTAATGCGATGAGCGCAATGTGGTGCGCTTATCGGATGAAGACCAGTATAACTAGCGCCGCGTTATTCGTCTTGTCACGCCTTGCTTGACTAGTAGCTCGTAGAAAAAAGGAAGTTTGTTATCTACTTATCACTTAAATGTAAGTGAACAAAAAATGAAGTTAGTAGTTATGTATGAATCGGCTGGGAAAACGATTACTTGCATTATTTTAAATATGCGGTAACCTTATTAAGTGAAAAATGTATGAGCCGTGTGAACAATGCCCAGTACAAAGTCCACGAGGTAAATCACGATTGATGCGTGAACGTGCTTTGGTTTTCGACGATAGTAGTTTCACTACAACCGAGACGCGAGATAATTATATTTTATTATTCATATTTATTTGCACGTTCCTTTTCTAGCTTATGTGATTTCTTTTCGTTGATTCCCATTACATTCCTTTGCTCCTTCATTCACATTTCCTTTCACACCTTTTACAATTTCAGGGTTAACTCCTCTCTTCTCTCACGCATCGCCTCTCGCTACCGTCGCTGCATTTCTTCTACTTCCAATACTACTCTTCATAACACATCCGCTAATGTCCATATAACATGAACCATATTGATCATTTCTTGAATGCACCGTCAACTATTTACATTCGGCGCGATAATAGTAAACAAAGGATTCCACTTTCTCGAAACATTTGCTAAAGTTTTAAAAAGTTGTGTTGTAAATCATGATCAAAATAATAACTTACTTTCTCGAGACAGTCTTGCCCGATGGCGTTGGGGTCCACTTTAACTTCCAGGATCACAGAATCCGGCTGACTGATTAACCACATTTTGTATACAATTTTTTTTAAAGTAAAAACCGATGAAATTATTGGATATATTTAGGTCAAACGTTATTAATTTATAATACACGTTGATTTTACACTAATACTTCAATGTTTATCTCACTCGCGTAAAATATTTATTAAGAAAAGTCTTTCGCAATTGGCTCTGTGCAATGTTTATCGCGTATTCTTTGTGGAAGTAAAACTGTGAATACTTCCATACGACGGCCATACTACGTTAAGTTTGCCACCGAAATGATAAAGTGACGTGACGCACTAACTGACTTGTGCACTCCCGCCCGACCTCCGCGTTACATTAGATGCATTTTATTATTTCAGTAACCATTGCTTTGTAATCATGCAGAGTTGGAAGTGGCTCAGATAATCACAGAGCAATGTAATACATGAAATTATTTACAGTGCAACGCAAATATACATCAGAGGTAACAAGTGTTGTTCTCCTTTCATAATTTTGTAGAAATAAGAAAGAGATGGCACATCTAATAGTTTTCTTATAATGCAGAGTACACACTTTATCTGTCACTTGCATGTTTTAAGTCTTTTAAAAAGTTTCTGTTTATTTTTATAACATATACTTTTAAAATTTTAACAAAAACAAAATATTTTATTTAAAACTACATACAAATTTTAATTAAAAACTCTTTGAAATAAAATGGTCCTGTTTAATTATAAATTATAAAATGTGCTAGAAAGTTTCTTAAGGTTAATAGAGAACAATTTATTTTAATAGGTATTGTTAATATAAAGTTTCCTGGATTTCCAATTAAAATTGTATCAACATGTAAAATTATGTCTACTTAATTCACTAATTAATACTAATGACTACTTTAGAGTCAATTAAAGATTTGTTGTACGTATATACGTACATTTTACTAAACTTTATTCTTGTTAGGAAAGGTAAAAAAAAACTTCAAAAATGTATTTATGAAACAGAATTTTTACCTATCTTTTAAGATGAAGTTTGTCCTTGCTATCTATTTTGAAATAATAATTATTTAAAATTTTTTTTGAATTGCAACATTTTTATTTTATTCTTTTATGTTCCGTTTTCTTACAAAATATTTAAAATTAGCCTTTTTTATAACTTTTATTTAAAGTAGTTTATATTAATTCGCTTTAAAGTTAATATAAAACAAATTATATGTTTCGAAGCATTTTTGTTAAAAAAGTTAAATGAACAACTATAATTAACTTCTGTGTTTTGTAAAAGTATACTCCATTTCACGCATAGTATGCAAAGCACGAGTTGATGACAGCGCCAATCGTGACAACATGAAGAAACTAAAATAATCATATGACTATTTCCCATTGCGTCTCAGTCAGATATTGATTAGTGCCTTGGTCTCGACTCTTACTCCACATAATTTTTGTGTAAATCATCAGAAATGGCGAGCCAGACACAGGGTATCCAACAATTACTTGCGGCTGAGAAACGCGCAGCAGAAAAGGTCTCCGAGGCAAGAAAGCGTAAGTCAATAATTATAAAGCGAATAATGTTGTGTAGACTTGCCAATTTATGTTCGGGTGCCAACAATTAGTAGTTCATTAATATGTCGGTTATAAGTATAATAATCCATTTATACCAGTGTGTATTACTATAAAGTTCTTAAAATCGATTTAGGCGTAGCCTCATTTCGTCGTCACATGATTGTGGCCATGAAGTCATAAGATCATACAAGATAACGTTTACATGTTTTGGCAAAATAGAACAAGTTTTAATTACTTGACTCGGTCCTACATAATATGTCAATTTTATACCATATATGAAATTAATAAATATCTTTATATACTATTATAATCCTTTTTTATACATTTTCTCATATACCATGGTCAATGAAAAATCTTTCGTGTCTTGACAGTTATGTTGTATAGAAATTACTTTTGGATTATGTATAAATTTAGATTCCAGGTAACATCATGTTAAATTCTTTGGAGGAATTTTTCCAGTCATACATAAGGAATTCTTATGTATGACTGGAATAATGCAGAGCGTTTTTTGATACTGAATTAGTATTATTAACTTTTAAAGTATTTAAATGTGATGATTTTTGTAATATGTGGCCTAGATTTATTTGACTATGTAATGGAATATATTTTTAATATCAATAATTAATAAGTAGTTAATAAATCAGCTAGAATTGATTGTTTGTATTGGTACTAAATACATACAAATAGGTTATATAAGGATTTATAGAATATGCTATAAAAAATAGGATAATTGTGTATGTGTGTGTAAAATAGTACAATCTTAGGGTTATAATCTACTTGACCTTTACTTTTAGTTTTCAAATGTTTTAAAATTTACAGTTCATTGCTTAGTTATGTATCTTTTTTATGTAATCATTGAGTTTAAGTTGAAAATATCCACTGAGTGTGTATATCATAATAAAAATATGCCTATAAATTTTACAGGAAAAGCGAAACGCCTAAAGCAGGCCAAGGAAGAAGCTCAAGATGAGGTTGAGAAGTACAGACAAGAACGTGAAAAGCAGTTCAAAGAGTTTGAGGCCAAGGTCATTTCTATGTATTCTAATTTTCAATATATTAATTAAATGGTTTACCTTCTTCTTCAAGAAAAGAGTGAATAGGCATTTGCTAGGTTAATGTGCTCTACCATCATCGATCACATCTTCACTTAACACCAAGTGGGATAGTGGTCAAGCATTAACCTACACATAAGTAAAAAAAAAAAAAAAAAACCTTATTTTGTTATAATATACTTATGAACTTTAAACCTATCAAATCATATCATGGGGTCTGCTTCAGGTATTCGATTCCATAGGCATTGTTAGTGATACTCTATATACTTAATAATAACTGTACTAACTAGAATACGGTAAGAATTACTGTAATAATATTATATAGAAATCTGACAAAGGATGCTATAATGTAAATTACCCTAATTTTGTATGTTTAGTATTGGTTTCATGGCTACCATATATCAATAGAGTGCCATCTGGCTGATTTTAATAAATTTTGAAGTTAAGACTAACTTAGGGACTTCATATAAATTTATGTATAAGTTATATATCTCAGAATGTACTTAAATAAAATTAGGATTAAATAAAATGTTACTATTATGAGTATGTATTAAATTTGATACAAGAATTGTTTTAAAGATTATCTGTTACTGTGTTAATTCACAGTTTGTGATTCTGATGTTATAACTAACTATTCATAAACCTCGATATCAGAATTTGCCTGTGATTGTGTGCTAAACCATGAATATTATTAACGGGTTTGTCTTCCCAAAAATTTAATAAGTCTTTGTTGAAGACTGCCAGGTGTGTACTATGTAAGCACCTGTTTCTTTAAACAAACATAACTTGCTCAGGTTTGTCAGACACTGAGCTATAAGACATGGGAGTTAATTACAAAGCGAGAAATTCAATATGATGAAGAATGAATAATAAAATTAGTACTTTATTATAAATAGGTCACTTTTCATCACTTATTATAAGATTTGTATACATTATAATTTTATTGTACAGTTCTATTTTTGTCTATATAGCACATGGGCACACGGGAAGGTGTTGCGGCTAAAATTGATGCTGAGACCAAGGTGAAGATTGAAGAGATGAACAAAATGGTCCAAGCACAAAAGGATGCTGTAAGTTGAAATTTCATCTATTCTTGTTTATAGCCCACTCCTAAGTTTTATCAAATGAAGATAAATGCAGACAGGCTCCAAGATTTAGACAAATAGTATAAACAACATTCTGATCATGTCATCTCACTAATATTTCTTTTAATTTTCATATTTAAAATGGTATATATAATTACTGAAAAACAGTATTTCTATTGACTAAAAAACCAATAAATGTCTATTGCTGGACTTAGATCTCTCCCAATAATGGAGGGGTAGGGGCCATCTCCAATGATGTAGGCCTAATGTGGGTCAATGGAGAGCTAGAGCCTTGTTTGTTGATTAGCAGGGTGCATCATGAGCATGTGTAGTTATTTTGGGTCCTGTGAGTTATTGTGTGGGGTCCCTTACACCCACTATCACTTTAATAAACCACTGATAATTTATTTCTATCCTTAATTTTATTTTCTTTAAATAATTTATCAATTTTCTTTGTATCAATACATTGGACTATGTTAACAGTTGAATGGCAGTAAAGTTGTCAAATTGAAATCTAAGCTGAATCAATTTTTTAAATTTTTCATATATGTATAACATGAGAACTTTTGTAGTTTTTATAAAAAATTTCGTACTATAAGTATGTTTGATATTTTCAGGTAATTGAGGATATTCTCAACTTGGTGTACGACATCAAACCAGAGCTCCACGTTAACTATCGCGTACAATAAGTCAGTTTAACCGTTACGATTAGAATATTCACAAATTAAAATCCATGTGAATTCAATTATAGTTCTTACTGTTAATTACACTGTTTTTAATCTGTAGACGTTTGGCACAATGTTTTTTGAAGCGCTTTATATGTCAAATGACGGCTGCGTAGAGAAAAGCGAACGGCCTCCGTTACTCGTGGTGTGTATATAAAAAAAATACCCATGTATCTATTTTATTTTTTTTGATTTCAAACAGAATCAGCTCGATATCATTCCAATAAGAGAAGAAACGTCGACGGTCCGCTAAGAACGCATATTTTAAACTAATATTCTTAAATTGTATGTTATTCCATGTTGTATGTTGAATAGAAATATATGAACGTTTAACAAGGAAGATTTTGAAACGTTTTATTTTCTTCATGTTTATCGAGTAGACAGTTGGTGTACAGTATTAGAGGAAATATATTATTGATGTAAAACATATAAATCATTGTTTCATTGCATTACTCTGGGAACTACGTCCGTTGTCTTGATATTTGAGAGTCTGAAAATATGAAAAAATGTTTAGAAGTATTTTATATACAATCAATTGTAAACAGATGATTTTCTTAATAAGTTTTTTAAGAAGCTTAGTGTTAGCGTTGAAAGCTACAAGGAACCGTAGTTTTCGATATCATCTGTTTAGTTTTTTATTTCTAATGGTATAGGTACAAGAGATATTTAGTCCTTTTTTAAAAGTTAACTAGATCTAGTATCCTTAGTTATAAGTTGACTAGGACGGCTATACTAGACCTACCAACGACCAAACGTTTCCAAAGTTTGCAAAGCGCTTTGCTAACTTCCCTCAATTTTTTTGGTTTAATATTATAAATCTTCTAGTTATATTCGTTGCTCACCTAGCCAACCTGCGACAGCCCCGACATGGGAAAACACAGCTGGTTGATCTGGTATATCGCATCTCTTGGAAGAGAACGACAGTATTCCAACTAAGACACCGTCAAGGATTGCTGGACCCCCTGCATCATGCTGTTGGAGATAAAAATTGAATCGTAACTATTGAGAAATTGTATTTCAGTCAGTTACGAGTCCATCAATAATCTTATCTTACACATTATCTGCTCGAAATAGATTTTGTTTTTACCTTATCTACTACAAATATTCTAGTCTTTACTAGTAAAAGCGCTTATACAATATACGAGTATACTAAAGAAAAGGAGGAGGTAAAGAGATAGCTTGCCCACAACACCTGAATCCATGATATCCAGAGTGAAACCGATAAGGAATAAGAACAGATAATATTTTTGGTGGTAGTGAATCATATAGACAAATAAGTAATTATGCAGTTTGTGAATTCAAAACTGAGCGGAACTAGTCAAAGTTTACGCACATTGCAGACATTTTTGAGCATTGTTATATATCCAGCGCAGAAGTTCGTCCGTGTGACTAGTTCTCTGAAAAACAATAACTTTTTATTATTATACAGCAATAAAAATATTGAAAAAGATTTTTCTGTTTGTAACATTCCGGTGGTTAACTTACCTACCGTAAATATCTTGACAATCGAATAAGTCATATATTGGTAGAGTAACTTTCTGCAATAATACTTCTCCGCCTTTACCCCCTTCAGCCTACAGTATTTTCCATTATTAATATTGCATACTTATGAAAAGTAAACAAGTATATTAATTATTATAAATTATAGTAATGTAAATGTTATGTATACAATCATGTATTTACTAAAACATTATTTGCTAAATATAACATTACATACCACATCATTTTACTGATCTACTTTTCAAAGGATATACATATACACTAAAGTTGATGTTCACGAACATATTCCTTTTGTCACGATGTTTTATTTCAAATTCATCTCAAAGAGACAAGGGTTCGAGGTGAAGTGCTATATGCAGTACTTAAAGTGAGTACGAGTGCTATTCAAAATAAGTTAACAAACCATCGTAAAAGGTACTTAATTTGACACTTAAATTTGTAATGAAAACCGAACCAACTTTACATCATCATCATCAGTCATTAGACATCCACAGCTGGACAGAGGCTTTCCCCGATTGTGAAGGGATTTGGGCCATCTCCCAGCTCGCTGGCACAGTGCGGGTAGGTGGGGAGCCAGAGCCTCATTAGTTGATTAGCAGGGTATACCACGAGCAGGTGAGTTGTGTCGGACCTCATACCCCTTGGTTTTTTTTAAGACCAAAATATACCTTAAGAATGAAATAAAAATAAACTTAGGGAGAGAAAACATGAAAGTGTGATATTAAATTTGTAAGTTTCACTTGGATTAATGTTCATGTTAAAAAGTATTTGTTGTTGTATTATATTTGGGATAGTCTTTTAGCCTTACCCATACTGATCCCCAGCCGAGGAAGGTTATATCCGTGTCTGTCGGGACGACATTGTTACGGGAAAACCGAATTACATCAGCTCTTGCATCCGCCTTGTAAGTTATGTTCTTGTGAAGTTTCACGAGAGCGATATTGAACTCCAGCGTGCTGGGCTTGTAGTTTGGGTGGAAGAAGATCTCTGTGACTCTGTAAAGCTCGCCTCCGGCCGTCGCGTTGCTCGAACCGACGCGGACGGTCAGCATTTTCATGTACTCGCGGAAGAAACGATTGTTGTATTGCCTATGACAAATATCGGAATACTAGTAATAACAAACCCTGGGAGAATAGCGAAAGAGTCAAGGATGGTGGTCTATTTGACACTCGCGATGGACTAGCGCAATGGGACGCCGGATCCTCATGTACTGACGGGCACTATTGAGGATGTATCAACGAGTGGCAATTCCAGGTAACTCTTCGATGTGTTGGGAAATTGTATTGACCTTATTGTTATGTTACGACTAAATTATTGAAACAGAATTATTCTTACAATTGCAAACAATGCGCTGCAGTCAATACGGTATCGTCATGTATGATGGCGCTGCCACACCATAGCTTCCCGTTGACGAGCAGCGCAGCCAGGAACGGGTACTCATCTATTGATGCTGACTCGTCAGGATTGTAGATCCGGCGGAAACGGCGAAGAATGTGCGGATTCATTGCGGTCGTTGCTGGCGGTATTCAAAGTAGAAATTTTGCAAAAAACATAAACCTTGCAAGACCATCATAGATATATTAAAAAAAATACGTTGGGTTCCGGTATTCCATATAAAATAAAAATTGTCAGAAGAAACTTCATATATTTTGCTTCTTATGTACGTATGACTTAGTAGCCGAGTTTTATTTATAGCTATATTGACCTTCTATATTATGTGATGATTTATTATATCACATAATATTGATATACAAATAAGCTATTTAAATAACATTATTGCGTTTCAAATCTTGAAACTTCTTCTAAAGATCTAGACGTATCATTGTCGTCGATCATGTGTGGAAACTAACATAATATTATTCACACATAAAGATCCTATGCGAACCTTTGTAAACTCTTATATATGTTGATAAAGCATATAAGGTTTTATTTGTTTCCAGCTTTATTGAACGTAAACTGTCCTGTACGTAAACTTACTCGATGGTTCCGTTGTACGTGTGGTCATAATCTTGGATGTCTGGTGGTTCTTCTCTGCCGGTATGTCAATGTTTAGACTATTATATTTGTCGGAGTTCTTAGACATAGTTCTTCGAATTGGATCCTCTTCCACTGGCAATTGATTTCAAATATTATGTATTTAACATGATTGTTTGAAGAGTCAGGAGAGTATATCTAAATAGGAGGAAGTAATAACTGCTGCTTTCATTACTTAGCGACTAACCACTTTCTCTGTAGTATACAGACCTTGGTTCAATTTCTGAGCGGCATGATGCATTTGGAAGGTCAGTTTTGGATTACGCGTTTCTAGCTACCTCGCTTATATTGTAAATATCCTGCCATGGCCGGCTGGGCATGGGCGCATTGACATCTTTGGTCTGATTACTATCTTAACAACTAGACTACTAGATTAGTCATTTAACATCATGTGAAATTTATGTTGTTAGCCCATCGCAGGTACAAATAAACTCAGGAATCATTCGATAAAGACTCGGCTTTGGAAGACTTAGATTTATATAACAAAGAAGTACATTTTAAAACAAATTGGAGTCAATTAAAAAACACGAGATTGAAAACTTACTGTCGTCAGAAGAATCGGACTGAGAACTCAAAAATTCTTCATGAGAACAAATCATTTGGAATATGTTTACTAAAACTAAAGTCATCGCCATTTTATTTAACGAAGGCGCCATTTCATCAATTTTTTAAAAGATTTAGATTTGTGTGTATTCTAAAAACAGATCGTCTTTTTTAATGATTCAAAAACCCATTTTCATTTAGAAATGTGGGAATAAAACAACGCCTAGTGTAATATAATCTGTGAAAATATAAATAAAACTGCGCAACAGCTCATAAAAAATTTATTGAAACAATAAATACATAATATGGAATATAGTTCGGGAAGTTGATATTTTCGATAAAAACTTTAACTCAATATAATAGAATCATTCACCACGATTTGCCCCAACCGAGACCAGACCAGCCGTGACCCAAGCTTGTGTAAATAGGTGAGGTTATAATTGGAGTTTGGACCACTTTGGATACTAAAACAACGGGACGAATGATGGGAGTGACTACGGGGAGGGTCACACCATGGTTGATCACACTGGAAGAAACTGACACTGCAGATGGTAACAGCAGAGGCGTTAAAGGGGCTGCGAAAGAAAAGGTGATCTTCTTTAAATAGTTTATGGGTCTACGCTCTAACATCAACCGCAACAACCAGAGATGACGGGTTGTGTAGATGTGTGTATGGTCATAGGCCGATGCCCCAGGATCTGTGCTGGTGGGTTAATCGCTTAAAGCGTATGGATCTCTTCGCGGCGATTCCCTTTACTGAAAAAGGGGGTTCATTGTCAGTTTAAATGTCAGTTAACTTTCAGTTAATCAAAAGAATAAATCCTTTGCGGTGTACGGTGTGATAAATAATCGTAGTTCTAGGTTAAGATAGGTTATGAATTTTGCTCCTTTTCGATTTTCTTATAAATCTTTATGAACTTAAAACAACTCTGTACTGTCAATCGTTTATATGAGAGGAAGCAATGCGTACTTTGAGAACTGACAAAAGCTAATTTTTATTGAGTTTTATCATAACAAAGTTAGAAGTTAATAATAAACTTAATAAAATAATATATCAGCGAAACGGAGACCTATGTATATATGAAGGCCAAAACACAAGAAGAATATATGAACATAGTGGCCAAACTCATATTCTATGTGAGGGAAATGTGTAAGTATATTCAATATATACACTTAATACAGAGGATATACACACATATACATAGATAAAATAAGATAGTGCGCTCTCTTCGCAGCATTTAGACAAGATATTTTTTTGTGGGTGATAGAAAAGACTGTTTAAACAGTTCCGCTGCTGCAAGATGAACAGAAATGTACTGGTGTGTTTGGATTTATTTATTTAATCAACAACAATATGATTTCTTGCATAAAACCTTCTTCAATGTACATTTAAATTCTTTAATGAATAAATTTTGTACATGTTTTGGAAATTCGTTGGTGAAAACATATACTATGTAGAGTAATAGTTGCCAAAGCGAGTTCTTCATATATTTAATTAATTCCTTGAACAATTCACAACACGGTTATTCTTATAGTTAATAAATATTCAATTTGTTGATAATCTTACTGTATGAAATGTTTCGTATGAGGATGTGTATTTAAGCAATTATTGGTAACAGTTTGTGGACGAGTCAACAGCTGATTATTGCGTAAAATAGGTCAGACAGACCAACAACGGAATCGAACTGAATTCAGATTGTTCATTGATAGATATAGAAAGTATAATTACCGTGGCCAACCGGGTTGGCAACCGACAAGCCGAACAGGGCTAACACAATGGCCACCTGAAAACATGTATATATAAATATTTAAAGAAAATGCGTATTACAGGTAACATTTTTGTTATTAATTATTAAAAAAACAACTAAGTCGCTAGAACTCATAAACAAGTAATTTCCTCTTCTAAATATAATTGAGAATTAGGACCTGTTCCATCAGGCGCTGAGTTCATCATCATGTCATAATGTCCTTTCTTTGTAATTCGCGTTTTTTAGTGCATACTGAATATATTTTTTTTAATCAACGATACAATGAGTGGCGTTCACCTGTTGGTAAGTGATACACTTGCTCATAACACGGCGCTGGTTAAGATGGTATACACAGCACTACATTATACTCGTCGGCTTGAGACGTATGTTGTCTTGTTACCCCAGTAATTTCACTAGAATACAGCAACTGTTCATTAACAGTAATGTTTGTCGTCTGCAATTAGAGCTGCGGTGCGGCGGAGGAATCAGTTACAATCCTACTAATGTCTTTCCTTTCTTGGCGTGTGTCCGTGCAGAATAGGATGTCGCTATGCCAACTTAATGACGTACATATGTATGTCTGTGCTATATATATATAAGCCTTGGTAACAACGTTTTGAATTTATTAATTTTATAGTGTTTATTATTGTTAAGATTTTTAGTAGAAATGCAATGGACAACTACTAGTTCTAATATTTTCCCTTTCTTGGCGTGTGTATGCCAACTTAACGTCTGTCATATATTATATATATAGCTAGCTATGGTAACAACGTTATGAATTTATTAACTTTATATCATTTATTATATTTCTAGTTGCGAATGCAACGGACAACTACTAGTATAAATTAAGAGTACTCACAGCGCACTTCATGATGGTGACGGAGATGGAGATGGAGTCGTGTCCCGTTCAAATTGTTCACAAGCAAACGATCATTATTCACGTGTACTGATATTTATAACCTCGCGTTTTCTAATGCCACGCATCGCCGGTCAGGTATCCTGCGCGCTGGAAGTGCACCGTTAGCCAACGTAACGCTACACCCGCCAAATTATACACACTAAATCATTTCATTCGCAACACTCAAATCTTGGTGTTGCACACACTTGTAGATTTTACTGACCGTTAGCAGATCAGGGTGACGATAGTTTTATTCGTTTACTACTTTACTAGTCAATGCTTGACCACGATCCCACCTGGTGTTAAGTGAAGATGTGGTCTATGTTGGTAAAGCGCATTAACCTATCAAATGCCTATTCACTCTTTGAAAGCGCTCACATCGTATTTAAATTTAATTCGCAACACTCAAATCTTGGTGTTGTACACACTTGTAAATTTTACCGACCGCTAGCAGATCAGTGTTGTGATGTTTTTTTTAATGTTTATAGCCACGCAATTTGATACATGTCTTAAAGCACGTGATATCAGTTGGTATTATACTAACTGTACGTAAATAATTCATTGGTGTAGACCGGATTCAAACCTGGTACCTTCAGAATGAGAGGCAGGCGTTCAAATCACTAGGCTAACAAGGCTCAGGTGGCGATAGGATGATACAAAACATTGTGATCGTCGTTTTGAGATATAAGTTCCATTACCTCAGTAATTTGCTTTATCTAGCTACAATGCCTTTCAAACCGGAACACAGTAATCTTCGCTGGCAGAAAATTGGTATTTAGTATACTGGTGGTAGGTCTCTGTTACCAGATACCATCTAGGTAGGTACTAACGCAGCTCCTATATCTACCGCCAAATAGTACTATATAGACAATACTGTGTTTACTGAAGGGTTATGAATGCTATTGAAATTACTGGGGTAACGAGACTTAATACATTAAGTACCAAGGTAGTGCAATGTGGTGCTGTGTATACCATCTTAACCAGCACAATGTTATGTGCAAGTATATCACTTACCATCAAGTGTGCGCTTGCTCGTCTCATCACTTGGACAATAAAGTAAAATACGCAGTTTCTGATATACCACTAGTATCTGTACAAAATCATATCCTTTATTGAGTTCAGTTTTATATCTTCAATTTTAATAACTATTGAATTAGTAAAGTTTTATATATACATATAAATATAATAGAAATAACATACTATTCTTTCTATTCTAGAAGAATTACACATTTAAAGCACTACGATCTCATCAGGTAGCTGTTATTAAAATATGTTCCGAATTCTAAAAATGTGACAAAAATAATCTTAAGATTAGTTATATGTTGTTATCGTCTGTCTCTTGTTGTGTGAAAAATCAGCTAATCCCAGTAGTGGGAATAGTTAATAATCATGTATTTAGCAATAAAAATCGGGATATTAACATAATTTTGTATTACTTTTTGAAGAATTATTTAAACAAATAATATAAACTAAACTAAATAACATTTGGCGGCTTAGTAAGTTGAAAGTACATTACGTAAGGTCTGTAGTATTAAACTCTGAAATAGAATAGTTCTGTTAAAATTAAACAATATTAACAAATGGTTAAAATTAACGGTTTTAGGTGAAATTGGCGTCGTAGTTAGCATTTAGATATTATTTGGAATTTAGGCTATCAAGGCTTTGTCCCTGTAGTCTCGGGCTATCAAGAACAGGACTTAGGTAAGCCCTGCATAGAAGGTGACTGAAAGCCTTTTTGTGTGGCCCTCACTGTCCATTGAGTAAGTAGCGTACTGTCTATGCAGGGAAGGGCAACAGGTCTCCTCGGATTGTGCTCAGCAGCAGTGCAGGGAGATGGTAAGTTCCGTAGTACATCCCGGAGCTTTTCGCAATGCACTGAAGATGACTGGTTTTAGAGGGTATAAATTTCACATAACCCTGACTTCTCCCTATATATATGTATGTATAAATATTCTTAAATATTTATAGTTAGTTTAAACTTTGCGTGTGCTCGCTCAGAACGCTCTGGACGACCTATGAGTAGACAGTCGATTACATCAAACAGAAAGAAAAATTTTATATTATATGTTTAAAAAGTAGTATAGTAGTATATTTATTAGGTACGTATATCTATACCTATCTATACACGTATACATTATCAATGTATTTATTTATTTATATATATAAATTGTATTATTATCTCTCATTATTCACAAAAGTTTTACCACCTACCTCAACATCTCACCTCTCCAAAAGTTGGCTGGTGGAGAATGCCTGCTGGCACTAAACCCGCCTTTTGTGTACCTTACTGTAAAGGTAACAACAACAAAAAACGTTTCATTCATTTCTACAAATGTAACAAATATAAACATACAACATAATATAGTAAATAGCAATGACTTTAGGGAATTTAATTAAATTTACTGAATAGGGTTTTAATCCAGCGGAAAAGCTCCTGGAATTAGTTGATAGAGCTGAGCAGTTGGACCCTTATGTATATGCAAGGGTGCGAGACACATGTATTAATAACCTTAATAAGTTTTATCAAAATTTTTACATAAGCATAAGGGATGGTGAAGGGATAGTAAACACTTTATTAAAATATTTACTTGCAGTTATATACATGGAAAAGGCATTAGGTTTTAAGTAACTCACCTTCCACTTATCATTGTCGTAGTCCCATTTAGATGAAATTCCGTCGATTGGATTTGCTCTAATCTCCAATATCCTCCGCAGCTGAGCTTTTTGGGCTGCTTTAGAGAGGGAACTCGGAAGCGGTTCGTGCACTATAAAAATTATAATATTGACGAGGTTTATTGTCCACTGCTAGTATGATTTTCTACCGCCAAATAGTAACATGTAAACTTTACTGTGTTCTGGTTTGAAGGTCGCTGTGCGCTAATGAAATTATTGAGATAAGTAGACTTAACAACTTACATAGCAAAACGACTGATGTGGTACTGTGTATACCAACTTAACCAAAGTTGTGTTACTTACTTACCATTCAGTTGAACGAATGAAAAAAATTAGTAAACTGTTAAACTTTAATAGCGAAAGCTCCACCTACCGTAGTGATGCATAAATATTGCCATCCAGAAGATAATGGACGTCGTAATCATCGACCAGCCGACAACAAACTTCCAGGTTCCAGTTGGAGCCTGAAACTCAGCAAACGTTTGGCAGAATGACGCCCGGTAGAGAGCCTTCTTCTCAAAGCAACACAACTGTCTCCAATCGCCTTTCTCTTTTTCACGCAACGCCTAAAAATTAAAAAGAATATAAGACAGTTATTGTATTAACTAGGCTATAGACTAGCAGAGGTTTTTCCTGGTGGTAAATAATGTGTCAGGAGTGGCAATGAAGCAGTAATTATGATATCCTGACAACGCAAATTGCGCTCTTGAGAAAGCAGATGTTATTCATTACCGACTTCATTAAAATTGTTACGGCTCCTTAATTAAGTGCAGTAAACTACTCGTTACTAGTAGTAATAAGCGCTTAACTAGTACCGACTTTTTTTTAATTATTTTTATTAAAGTTCTCCTTCGTGCTTTGTGTAAGGGTATATAATTTTAGTTTTGTTATATTTCTATTTTTCCTTTCTATTTCTTTTCACTAAATACCTCTTTCATCCCACATTTTTCTATCTTCCGTTCTCTTGCTACATATCTTTTCTCTTTCCAGGTATCGCCTTTCATACCAAACTCGTCGCATCTTTACTTTATATCTAGTACATTTTATTTTTCTTTTCTATTTTCGACATTTGTTACTGCAATTTAAATTTTTATACAATTTATTCTCCATTTATTATCATCTTCTCTTCACTATTTTTCTTTTTAATTTTTTTTTGACTCCTTTATTCTGGTTTATTACACTAATACCCACTTAGTTGATCTCCGGAAAGAGAGACTTCCAGGGTGTATAGTCAACAGAGTCAGTTCTCAGATTTCTATCTCTTTATATTGTATCTCGTAGACGTAATAGGTCTCTTTTGTACTGGTGGCCATTTTGAGTGGAGGTTAGAAGTCGGCAACCTGCGGCTCACAAGCTACGTGCGGCTTTTTGTATGTGAACCTGAGGCTCTTTGGTTTCACACGAAAACATTATTTTGTTAAAAAAAAATAATAATTCTGAATAGATTAACGAGGATTAGTCACCATTTTTATTCTATGAAAAAACACTAGTTATGTATAACATAAATATATTTTTCGTTTGGTTGGCAAGAAAATAATTGCGGCTGTTTAAAAACTATAAAATTTGGTCTAGGTAGGTACCACTGCAGCTCCTATTATTATTAATGTGCAAACAATAGATTTTCCGGTACAAAGGGTGTTGTATGCTAGTGAAATTACTGGGGTAACGAGACAACACCTTACGTCTCAAGGCGACGAGCGCAATGCAGTGCTGTGTATACCATTAAAACCAGCCCTATGTCGTTATGGACAAGCGTATCATTTACCATCCGGCGAAAGCCGTACTCTCCTCGTTGCCACGTTGATTAAAACAATAATTTAGCGATTCGATATTCCGTAGGAAAGGTATAAGTTATAGACGGTAACACTGATGTATCAATGGTTTTTAACCACGTTAATTTAGCCATCTATTTTAATAGCTAATACATTCTCGTGTATAAATAGAAATAAAATTAGAATAAACTTCATGTTAACTTACACAGACATCTTTCGTGTTTTCCTTGAAGCGTATCGCCGGAAAGGGGAAAAGCGGGTCGTCTCTGTAGACGGCAGAGCCATTAACACCATGCCCCACGATATCTCTGTTACCGATCCTGCATCTCCCATGAATAGACCGCGTGGACCATATTCCCAATATTTTAGGAGTTTTTGAGAAAAAATACATTATTCACTAAATTCAAACAATTACGTCTGTTATTTTGTTTTTGTTTCAAACGCTGTCTAGTTCAAACTTGTATAGAAACTCTTTGGTTGTTTCTTTTTTATTGGTGTCTATGCTATGGTCCTGGGAAGGTTCGCAGCACCTACTTTTATTGTCAAACGTTAGATTAGTAGTTTCACTAGAAAACATTCCAGCCTTGAAACTATTAGAGCAAAGAAATATCTCAAGTTTCAAGGCGAAAAGGTCTGCGCGGTTGACTTTAAAATCTTTTCTTCCCCTTCATTGCTACGAGAAGCACTATGACTTACATATGTCTATACTTTTCAGCTCGCGGAGTCCGGATCCGCGAGCGCAGGGTCCGATGAAGCTTTCGCGGCCATAACAGTGGCCGAAAGCATCGACATCAACCGAAAAAAAAAAAACATGTCTCAGGTCTTGTATATTACTTGAATAAAAAAAATCTTCTTACAAAACTTTCAGGAAAGCTATGATTATTTGATCTACTTATATCATCACCTTTATATCATCACTTACGACTTTATCGATCACTTAGCAGTATAACGTTAGACAGGCTAGATCTAAGGAATGGCTTAAAAGACTTTACCTCTACCCTTTATATTGTTTTTAGGTACATATGTTAAGTACACTACGCAAACTTTCCATTTAATGTAATAGAGAAATATTATTTTGTTTTTATGAGAAAAATTTAGCAGATGATTGAAAAACCAATGTTTATTTTACAATAAAATGTGTGTACGATATTCATCGTTTGTGTTATGGCTCCTATGATTTTTTTTTGTTTTATGATTACAACAGCGCAATACATCAATATCTATTTTATTAAAGCTGCTGCAGAGGAAATATCAAATATTGAAAACAGGACAGGCATACTTTTTAATATTATAAACAAGTTACTCGCTTCCTTGACTACCGCAGAAGAATTTAAAGATAATTTAAATATAAAATCAATGCTTTCTATGAATGAGGATGTCAAAAGAACAGCTGATAATAATAGTAAGATGTTTGAAGTAATAAAGATGTGGAGCAAAGCTGACTGGTATGATAAAGTAATAAACGATATTTTCAACTTTAATGAAGTATTTGATGAGGTGTTACGTGATCGCTATAAAAGTTACATTTACTACCCTGCCTTTGCTAATTTGTTTTATAAATTGGAAAATGAAGCTTTAAGAATAAATCATGAAATACCTAATCAACACAAGCGCAGTATTTCTGAAAAAATTAATGACATAACATCTTATGACATTTTTAATAGATCAAATAATTTTACAAGTAGAAAATTGAATCGCAAGAAGAAGTACAGAAATCTAAAAGTTTGGCGTAAGTAAATCTAGTTTCAGTCAATTTAATTTTTATACTTTACAAAATAAAATAGTACTATAATTTTATACTTTACAAAAGGAAAAGCTCATAAAAAAAATTAAACCAAATTACTGGCTAATTTGTTACAACTTGCAAAAACATAAATACATTGACTCTACCTTATACTATATTATAATCAATACTTAATTACTTCAAAGTTATTTAGGCCTATAATAACTTCTTTGACTCTTGATTCGACACAACAACTCTCATTAGGTTAGTGTGGTGGGTGGTGGTCCAAATCCCCTCATTGTTGGAGGGG
>DWLS01000761.1:0-26768 GCA_018246255.1 Pachliopta kotzebuea
TTTGTATAACTGACAGGTCCCCACACCCCCCCGCGCTCCTACACCCCGCCGCCAGCAGCCCACCCCCGACTTCGTTACGAGCCACTTGTGACCGCCGCGCGATTTTTCCGCCTAAGACAAATTAGGCGGGCCCGAATCCACGCTTCATACTCCTCCGATTCTACTTTAGGCGGTTACTTACGTCCCAAACCTGCCAACCCGCACTTATCTAATATTATAGATTAACATCCTTGACTCAATTGTGAAGACCAAGAGTTCAATCAGTGGAGAAATTATATATTTACTTTATAAATTCACAAGACATCTTACGTTACGCGTGTTACTGTTGCAACGTGAACACAGGACGGGTGTACTGTAAATATACTATCGTCGGTGCGATGTTACGGCGGCTGGATGTTTTATTTTTAAATGGCATTTAATCGTCACTCTCGCTTTCGATACGGAGGCCGGGTTAATTGTAAATAAAATTCAATCATTCGCAAAAAATCCCCGCAATCGGCGGCCGACAATATCAATGAGAGAGATACGTAAGCGTTTAATGTACATTTATATGCATTTAAAAACTCACCCATTCACAGCATATTTCGCGTTCGACATTATATTTTTTTTATTTTTATTTTACATCAGAAGACCACGTTACGCGATACTTGTTGATAATGAATATTTACGTTTTTTTTTTTTTATTTTCGTACGTACAACTCAACCGAAAGCGAGTGACAATGACCTGAAGTGAATGAGGCGATTTAAAGCAATTTAACGTTCAATATATAACGAGACGTACAATATGTTCACTTGATATTAAGTGATACGCCCATAACACTGCCTTGAGGGATTACCCCGGTAATTTCACTAGCATACCCATTATACCAAAACACAGTAATGTTTGCATATAAATGTTTGGCGGCAGAAACAGGAGCTGCTGTTGTACTCACCAAGGATTAGTTAGGATGATATACACTACAACACAGGCTAATCGACGGCTGATAATATAAAATATTAAGAGCAATTACATCAATCTATCTCTCTCTTTCTAGTAGTTTATGTAGTAGTAAACATTTGTTCGGATAACTATTACCAATGATAATGATATAAATTTCCTTCTAAATATCTATACAAGAATATAGTATATATGTTTTAAGCAATCGGAAGTACAGCATAATATACTCTAAGCAGATAACATATATAAAATGAATTATCATATATAATACATTTTTTTTTATTCTACTAGGCGACAAAACGAGCAAGACATTCAACTGATGGTAAGCGCTAAGATGGTAAAGACACCACTACATTGCGCTGATCGTTTAAAGACGTTATGTTAAATCTCGTTACAACAGTAATTTCACTAGCTACATCACCGTTCAAACTGGAACACAGTAATGTTTGCGTAGTACTGTTTATAGGCTGCAATAGGAGCTGCGGTGGTACCTAGACTGTCTGTACCAACAGAGACCTACCACCAATAAAGGTAATATACAATAATATATAGTCATATTCATTCATATAGTAATCAATATAAGTATTGCTATAAACCCTAACATATATTATATTTAGACTATATATATTATTACTGATAATTATAATGTTTTTTGTAATAATATATATTTAAACATAGTCTTCATTTATATGAATTTCCAAAAAGATATATATCTGTATTATATCAAAATTTTAACACCGGTTAGATGTTAGGTTATATTTTTATAATTATTATAATATTTAGATTTAATCGATAAGATAATTAATTACTGGTAATTATTTGATTATAGTATTTAATATTTTTTCGTTATCGTTGTATAAGTATATGCGAGAATTATATATGTAAGTAAATAATGAAAACTATTTTTTATATGACTAATTTCTTTAGCGGATATATATTTGCTATAATTGCCTACATTAATTACTAAGTCTTGCTATATCTTCCTTGTTAATTATATACAAGTGTTATAATTTACCGTCAAATCTATTTAAAGATACAAGACAGTAATTATTATTTATTTAGATATATAGTAAAAAAAATCTCTAAAAACATTATATGCAATGATATTTCTTTGTATATGTTTGTGTCACTTTCTTTATGTTTTCATTTAAATAAACCTTAAAAGTTTTTATTTTATTTTCGTCTTTTTATAATAGAGTATAATTAGATATTTATTTACACTTTTAATATGCTCTTGTTTATAAAAACTGTTTCTATATACATTTTCTAAGCCTTCATTCAATCAAAACTGTCTATATGAATTTTATGTGAAAGTGTTAATATATTTCTTTTAGATTATTTACGACAATATTCGGATAAATCAAAATTATAGGGATCATATATATCCAAAAAAAGCTTTTGATTTACATTTGGTTTATAGTTAGTTACTAACAGTTAAATGTTTTTATCAATTCCAAATAGTTTAGACTGGTTTATTTTAGTTTTTTTTTGTTAATCATGGACAGTAATATTTTCTAATAAGTTTGCATGTAAATTATTATAATTTTTGTATCAAAACGCGGTCCAGCTGCTGTGTCTGTAAATTCATTGACCCTTCCACCGTTTTTTAATGAGATATCGATTTTTCAATAGAGTGGACACAGTCGCGTTAAAGATTGATTATATTGTATAATTACTATTAGACACTACTCATTAAATCTTTATATATATATATATTAGATATTTATTTGATTTACACACTATATATTATATTATGTTAATATAAGACTGAGAAAACGATTTTTTAAACAAAAACAAAACTTGCTTAGCCGGCGTTATAAAATTGACGCTTGCATAAAAAAATGTTAATGAAATAATAATTTATTAACTATTAGTATTAACTAATAATAGTAAAAATACATTAAATAGTCTATATAAAAAATAAATTAGTAAAATTATTAATTATAATGTTTTTAACAGTTTTGCTATTTCACATAATTATTATTTTAACGAAAACGGATATGTGTTTGAAAAATTCTTATATAAAACAAAAGTTTAAAGAAACAAAAATAAAACAACAAATATTTATAACACATTACATCTACGTCTACAATACACATTACACGGACTTAGATTACCTGACTGTGGTAGAATGAAGATAAACTTCTTTTATCTTCTAAGACGAAAACTTCGCGGAATATCTAATGATCGTAAATTACAAAAGATTTTAAAATATACGTGTAAGCACCATAAACAACTAAACGAATCGGTCTTAAAAGCTAATTTATCAACTGTTTGTACAAAGTTATACCAAAAACACAGTCCAGAAAATACCGAGTCCCCGATATCACTTCGAATGCGATGTTAATACACGAAACTATTTGCGGTGGGCTCTTTGGCGGGATTAGGAAATTAAAATTAATATAAAAATAAAATTAAAAAAAAATGTAACGCGCCGGAGGAACTTAACACCACTTACAGACTATGCGGCAAAACGAGCCGAATATTTACATTGAGGAAAAAAAAATGAGGTCAATCAGAGGTTACGGGCAACGCAGCCGGTCGGCGCGGGCCGCGACGGGATGTGGCATTCGCATCCTCGGGCTTCCCGCCGCGCTGCCCCCCCGCCTGCACCGCGCCGCCCCCGCCGCCCGCGGCCCCCTCGCGCACCGCTTGCGCCCCTCCGCGAGACCGCCGGAAACCACGTGCGCGCACCCGCGAGAGGGACGCCCCGTTACAGATACAACCGGTCGAACAGAGACGTAAATGTACTTTTTTTCAATTTACTATATACGCCTGATTTTTATTATTTTTTCCGCATTTTGGATATTTTATTTTTTAGTTGATGCGCCCCGCAACTCACCTGTTGTGCTTGACCCGTTTCGATCTGTCGACCGATCACATGATCGACGCTCCTCGATACCTTTTTTTCGGTATTGCACCTACTATTAACCATTCAGTGTAAGGCGCGAATTTTTTAATCCTCCCTTTTTAACGTTTTATCAAATCAGGTTTATTCACTGTTTCGTTCTAAAAACAAAATAGTTATTCAATATATATATAACGAATAGTTTACAATCGCTATAGTTGATCATCTAAAGTCGAGACAAAATACAACATAAAATAAAAGAGAAGAAAAACATTTGTCAACATACGAGTGTAACTTTTTATTTTTCGTGCAATAAAACTACTTGTATAAAAAGTTATTATATAAATTTAAAGACTGATACATGTATTTGAAAGGTAACTTATACATCTTAAGATTTTTAATTAATTAAAAATTATCTAATTTCGACGGCAGCGCCGCGTGCCAGCAGTGTCGGATAGCGAAACTAATCACATGTAAATATCAAACGCTGCGACACCAGCGCTACAACTTAGCATCAATGCGAAGACTAAGCCGATGGTTCATTTCAAGCGGGCCGACCAACATTTTTTTCTTTCATTTTAATCGTGAAAGTGCAACGTTCACTTCGCCGGGCATTCAACGGCCATTTTCGTTCGCATATTCTTTTTCGTTTTCATTGGTTTCCAACAGACGTTTTGATCATGTCACTGAATTACTTGTACGTATATTCCGACTACTATACTCTATCAGTATTAACATGTTCTAAATAAAACTTTATTACTTTTATTTTCTGTTTGTTATGTTACATTATTTATTTATTATATTTAAAAAAATAACAACGTAACATATTGTTTACAATATAATATTAATAGATGGCGCTAGTGGTAACTTTTGTTCCTTTTTCTTGTTTTTTGTGAATACGTTTTACTTCAAACCTTTATTGAATAGAAACAAAAGTTGTTTTGTTTGTATTAAATATTGCAGAAGAACACTTATCACTTATAAAGCATGTAATTATTATTTGATTTTAGTATTGGAAGTAATTATATGTTTTGAGGTTTTTAATTACTTTTATGAAACTTTTACCATTAATTATACTATTCATTTGTATTTGTATAATATTAGTCGCAGTAAGGGAAAAAACTGGATACTTAAATTGTATATGTCTCATAGTGACAATGACAATATGGTAGTGTGTATACCATTTCAACCAGCATTACGTTGTTATAGGCAAGAGTATCACTTACTATCAGGTGAACGCGTTGTTCATCTCGTCGTCTCGTTATTACACGTACGTAACTGTATGTAGATAGTATTGAAAACTGATGGTTTAATAACCAGTGTTTACTCCTCGTTTAAGCTTCGCCATTCATGATTTATACATATAGAGTTGTTTTGTATAATCATACTGACGGTGTGAAGGTGTTTAATGTAAATAAAAAGAAATCACGTGAAATAACAAGTGGAGGCCGCCGTCAGAGCCGCGTATGTTTTCACCCGTCGCTAAGCACGGCGAAGCTTACGCGTTCAGACATTTTGACTGGTCAATCAGTGGGGATTATGGTGCTGGCGTGGATGCGAAGTAAATTTAAGCCGGATTATTGTATCTGTTCATCGACGTCTCGTTCCACCGGCATCGCTGTGTTACGCTTTTTTTTTAACCTCGAATACGAAAAGGATGGTGGACTAAGAAACAAATATAAATCAAACAACTGATAGAGACGCACTGCTGGTCATAGGAAAAATAAAAACTGTATTTTTTTCTACGAAGCGAAGAGTATGGCGTTCACCCGATGGTAAGTGATAGATACCTTTGATCTACCCTGGTGCTGATTAAGACGGTATACTGCACCATATTACTCTCATCGCCTTGAGACGTATAGTGTTAAGTCTCGTTAACCCAACCTATAGAACCGTTCAAACTGGAACACAGTAATGTTTGCACAGTACTGTTTTTCGACTGCAACTGGAGCTGCAGTGGTACTTTATATTACCAGTAATATTATTACTTCAGTCGTTAACCACTATTCTTATAGGTAATGATATATATGAAATATTATATTAATCATCTACGACAGGAATATTTCCATGAAAACATCAGCTCACTGAAAAAGGGAACATTTGAAAGTATTTTTTTATATACGCTTATAAATATTTAAGAGTAAGACCATCTTTGTTCACTTGTGTAAACAAACGTTAAATATATCATTTAATTGTATAGCTGTTCCTAGCTGGTACAAATATAGAAATTTACTCAGTTTTTGACTGAAAGATGAATATAAGGAATATTAAAATTATCGTTTCTTTTCTAGTTCTCTTTAGGTTTTATTCTTTCAATCAGTTTTTGACTAAGTAATATTAAGATCATATAAGTTAGGCAGGTACATATTAGTAAACATCAATAGCATGTTTTATAGCAACTTCCGAAAGACCTCGTAATGAACAGAGAATCATGAACCGAAAGACACCCTCTGCTGAACATAGGCCTTTCCTAAAGATCTCTCCGATCGGTCCAGCGCTATCTGCATCCAGCTGATTCCTGCGACCTTCACCAGGTCGTCGGTCCATTTTGGGGGCATTCCAATACGTTTACCGGTACTATACTACTCTAGAACCTTACTGCCCCATCGGTCGACAGTCTTCTGAACAATGTGCCCTCTAAATAAAGAGTACATTTCGAAGTATTTCTGATTAAAAATAATAATTAACAATTAAGATTCTTTACTATCGTTAAAGCATATGAGAATTAGTAGCAACCTTTTTTTGTAGCGGCTAACATTTTTATGTACGTCTTAAATTCGTTTTCAAAGCAATGCTCTCAGTTAAATATTAAGGGATGCCTAATACAAAACTGTCTGGTTATTCACAATTATTATATTATAAATATGCTTCCATAACAGTTTATATTAATATATATGAGCTAGAGTTTTCTTTGTTTACTGTAGTTTTTTTTATTCTTCGAGGGAACGAGACTAGCAAGGTTTCACCTGATGGTAGGTGATACTTACCTTTAGCCCTGTAGTCTTGGGCTATCAAGAATATGACTAAGGTAAGCCCTGCCTGTCGTAGCAGGAGACTAAAGGGGTTTTTGGCTTCGCGGGCTTTGAGAGCTGAGACCCTCATGGGGATGTGCTTAACAGAAGTGCAGGGAGGCACCGATGAGTTTCGTAGGAGATCCTGGGGCCTTCCGCAATTCCCTGAGGATGCCCACCGAGCGGGTATTAGTAGAGATATATCATACATAACCCTGACTACCCCCCAGAAGCCGGGTATATTTTGAAAATTTCTCTCGCGACTAGAAAAAAGTGATACATACCTTGCACTGTGGCGTTAGATAAAATGGTATATATTGCACCACATCGCGCTTGTCTCCTTGAGACGAAAGTTAAGTTTCATTATTACAATAATTTCTCTAACATTAAGCACCTTTCAAACCGGAACACAGTAATATTTCCACATTAGTGTTTATTGACTGTAATAGGAGCTGCGGTGGTACCTACTAATAAGGTCTCCATCATTGGAAACATACCACCAGTAAAATTTGATAGTTATTTAAATACTTAACATCACCATCTATTATATGAATGCTTTGGTGATTTAAAACTAACCCTTCATATTAAGAATTGGTTGCAGTGTATTCAAATAGCTAGTTTTTATTGAGCAATGAATTCACGATTGTCCTTTCTGACCTTGTCTGATCGAAAGCAATAAAGCGTTGAAGGGCTCAAATACGATTTTGTTTAAGACGTCCATTAAATATGTGCTTCATTCCGTTCATCCGGTGAGGAGAGGTGACGAGAGGTGGGCCAAGCACTAAAAAGTTGCCCGTAAAACTCGACAATTACTTATTTCGTATAAACCTAAACAACAGGGGAATCCTTAGAGGCGCAAACACTCGCTCTCACGAAACACACATCGCATTCAACCTATTAGTAAAATAATTTAAAAAGTGTTATTTTTAGTTTTAAATAAGATTTTTACTTACTAAAAACTATCTGACAAAAGGTTGTCAACATATATTTACTATCAAAAATAAACCCATCTATATCCACAAAAACCGCTGGATATGGGCAGGACGGGTAAGTATCCGAATTTTGAACTTATGTCTAATAGCGGGCATCTAAACTAATGATGATTATGTCAATAGAAATCTCATACAATTATTTTGTATAGACTATTTTTTTTAATCAAATGATCTTTAAATAAACTGACTTTTAGAGAAAATTGTCCTTAAGTCAAAAGACAGAGAAACTCTTTATTGATCATATTGTTTTACAGTAAATTAACTTAACTAAACTTATAATCTAAATGTGGGCCAGAGCACCCTATAAAAGATACATTGAAATAATATAAGAAAAAAATTTAAATCAATAGATAAAAATATGAAAACATGTTATATGTTTTCAAACCTAGTTACTGAGAATAAAGAATAAAGTGCCAGATTTGTTACAGTTAATGTTATCTTCGTGTACCTACAACTCCATTTTACTTTAAATTCTTTTTGCTTAAGTAACTATATCTAGCTCCTTTAATATAACGAAACAAAGATTAAGTACAGTAAGTTAAGTTGTGAAATTTACACAACTGTGATAATAGCTCAGTCGCCCGTATTGATTAAGATTTGTTAGAAGATAAACAATATAAAATTAAAACTCCCTTGTTCACAGTGGAGGATAGAGCGAAGTTGGGGAAAAAGATAAGGTAAGCTGAACCCACCACTACATGGGATAGCGGCTAGGAAAAGATAGAAGAGTTTGTTCATAATGCAGGGACTTAAAGATAGTCTCGAAAGTGTAAATTGGAAGATATCTATATAATATCGGCATCTAATGCGTGGTCCTCAAGGCGAAGCTTGTATCGCCACGTACACGTGAGGGGGGAGGGCCCATAAACTTGGTCCCCTTGTAATTTTAACCTAAAAGTGCGTCGTAAAACTGTTGTTGTCAATTCTTTCCCTAACTCTCACAGATTGACTTACCGTCGCGGTGGGAATTGCACATCAAACTCTTATTTGCCTGCTTAAGCTCCCGACATCGGAAGATTACCTCATCATATTACCTCTTTTTTTACGCGAGGGGAAATAACTTACGATTACCTGCTATCAGTATAGCATAGATAGGTTATTTTTTATAATTTTTACTAAGTTAATACCTTGATTTAAATTGTGTTTCGTGAAGTGTACTTGTCTAGAATATTTGAACTCTCATATGTTATCAGTCGTACCACTTTACACTTTCAACAGACAGATCATCGTCTAGATATATAGCTTTTTTATTTCTATCTAAATACAGGCCTAAAAATGTTATAATTTACAACTATTGTAATATTGATTCCATGTTTCTTGAATTAAACTACTCAGTAACTGCTATGCGATGTTGATTTTAAATTCTGCCAAGTCTTCTGCTATATTCCACTAAATGTATTTACGGTAGTGTGTTCATAGTTCTGTAATTTTTGTATTTCTTGGATAAATCGATTGTTAATATTCTTATGGGAAATAAAGATAAGGTAAGCCTCATAAACGTTCACTTCCCGAATTCATAACTTTAACAACGATGGTTACAAATCACCTTTGGACGCGTATCCTCGTAACGGCGCGAGCAGTAAGGAGCTAACTTCTTTTTTATTGGCACACCTTTAACGCTTCTGTTTTCCGAATAACTTTGACTTTATAACGTGCCGTTTTATGCTTAACATACAATACATACAATTTCTAACCTTAACACAAATCTGATACGGTCTAATGTTAAATGCGATCTATTAAAATTTGAATGACTGCCATAAATAAAAACTTTTTACACGTCACATTACTTTATTGTATCTCACGATTTTAAAAGTTTCAAAATAAACCGTATTACCTGTGTGATAAGGTAAGTTTTAGTGATTGTATTAAATTAGATATAACTTTACTGTACACGGACACGAAAGTCAGCCACGTTTTGTTACGGAATCTGTGCAATGTCCTATTTAATGTGTTGGGTACCAAACATTGTCTCTTATAATGTTGGGATAAAGCAAAGTCCGTTTATGACATCTGTGAGACCTTCGTGAAAACGAATCGAAGTTTTTATTCCTTGTTTTAAAGGCGTCAATAAAAACAACGCACGGGAGTCATCAACTGTAGTAGACTATTACATTCTGAAAGGAAAATTATTCAAATATTTTGTCATGCATTTCAAATTAACTTTTAAATGTAAAAACGATCCATGGTTGTATGTATTGACTGATATCACTGGCGACAGTCTATATTAAAATTTAGAAAATTCACTAAATCTTGAAAAACAATACTGGAGCATCCTTATATTGTGTAACAAATATTAAGTTTCTGAAAAGCAATAACTTTTTATAAACAAGCAATAGCTTTAAAAGTTAGTTATATCCTGTTCATCATTAAGATGATGATGAATAAATATTTTACATCATTACAAATTATCTCTAATTAATTTGATAATAATTGCAATTTTTATTGTAATGAAATGTTCTACAGAAACCGTCACCGTTCATTTAATTCTTTTATAGTTACAAATACATATACTTTTTTGAATATATAATCCCTAGTGAAGTTTAATGATTACCTTTAAATTCTGATGTGAAAATATTTTAATAGAAAATAGACGACAAATGTTTAGGAGATCAACTTCATAACAGAGTGTAGTCTCTTCCGCAACAGGATGAAATAATTTTCTTATCAAAGTGATGGTTAAAAGCAGATTCAGGAACGGTATCATCAAAAGTATTTAAAGTACAAATGATTGTAAAAATTATCACCTCTTGACGATAGCACTTATTAATTATGATGTCAATAAATACAGTTTTCAACTCATCTTGTACTGAACTGACATTTCGTAATTTACAAGTCCGGCTCATTTAAATTTAATAACTTTTAAACAAAAAGTAACGCAAAAGTTCAAAGGATCTTTTGTTCCAAGTCAAAGAAACGGGGGCAATATAATCCGCGAAATAAGTATAACAAACGCTTTACTTGAACGTTTTAAGTTCTACAAAAGAACTTTGAAAAGGATTGCGGTTCTTTCAGTTTGAACTCGACATCAAATAGGTTTGCGCAACGGAAAATATTGTGCAGTTATAATGAGGGTCTTAAAAATTTAATAAGTCTTGCTGTCTCTCATCAATTTTGTTTTTAGTTAAAAAAGTATAACATTATAATCAAAAGAAATGAAAATGTTATTAAGATATCATCACTAATAGAGAATTTACAAGATCTGATATTATTCTTTGTTACAGTACTTTTCCTCTGAGGCCGTAAATCAGGGTCAGTATTTGCCTTAATTTCTTACGACTTATGTTTAGTCAGATTATGTACTCAATGTTAAATATACTTATTCAACTTATTTGCTATTAATTTTACCTTAAGGGCTGTTTTGATACAATATTCCAAAAATCTGTCGTTAGTTACCTTATTGCTAATTAACTGTCTAGTATTACTACTTGTTTCATTCTCATTTATTTCTATTCCCAACTCGTATCTTTCTTTGGTATAAATAGGGAATTACGTTACAATATGTATGACACTTTCACTCTTTTCGAGGTCTCAGGGACAGACCCGGCTATCATTAATATGGAATCTATATAAATATTTCAAAAACCCACCGTACCGCGTTTACAATTATACAGCTGTCAGGTTCAAGTCCAGAAAAACGTATCAAGGTCTGTTACTGTCGCTATATAAAATCATTATACCTCAACCGATAGACTTCCTCTATTAGACTGACTAAAATATATGTGGATTTCTACAGGTTGATAATGATGACAATAAATAAAGGAGAATCTTAATAGAGAATAAAGAACTTGAACAGATTCGTATATGTATTGTATAGATATGTATAAACGTCTATAGTTAACGATGCGAAACAGACAACGATTGTTCCAATTAAATTGTTTCGAAACATGAAATCGGTATAAATCACTGCGCTGCGTAGGTGCCTACATTAGCAGTGTTCGTGGGCAGTTCTGGCTAATTTATAGTCAACTTTCAATTTGGCAAACACATCCCTGGCTCCCGTAAATCTCCGGACAATTAAGTCTGTTCCTTGCGGCCGCCGGGCCACCGGGCTCGTCGGGTGCGGACGAAATCCTCCATTTGCCTATTTGTATATTTGATTTTCTACCGTATTGCCTTTTATCGTTTTAATATTGCAAATGTTGTAATCATCAATTCTGATAAATTTCATAATACGGGATTAGTGAAAGCTGGTATTGTGATATAACAGAACTTATTATAAAGACGACTTCATAGTATTCTATATCCATTATAATTTGAATTGTTCGTTTGATTTCTTCTAATTTTCGTGGATTCCTCTATACTATGATTACTGCACTTTTCAAGTTTTAACTTCAAAACTTTTCCGACGTAAATCTTATAAAAATCTATTAAATGCACTTCCTGTAGGTCTCTTATAAAAACAAGAAAATATATTTCACATGGTTAAGTGACAATGCTGATTGTAAAGTTTTCATGATACCCTGACTCTCATATGTTAACAGCTGTAATACAACAATGGTGTTATAATGGCAAATTTAAAATATGAGGGAAGCAGCATCGTCAAAATCCAAAACTATCCAAACTACAACAGCGCCTCGGAGGCACTTAACAGGATAGTACTTCAACCCTTTTTATTTTAATGACAAATAGAAAAGACATAAAATGACTACCACAGATTAGCTTATGTACTAATAAAGTGTTAATATCGGTGTATCTTTCCAGAAAAGTTATCACGTTACATTTTATATAGAATTTCTAATAAAGAAACTACAAAATTACCAAACAACCAATTCATTTTCAAGAGAGTTTAACAGTGTACATGTTCCGCCATTAGATACTATTAGTAATAAATATCTAAATATGTAAATCGAAATAACAGCTGCGTGATTGATTGATTCCCAAAGATTCATATTAATGAATGAATGAGTTCCAACATTACGTTTCACTTTCGACAATCACAACAAATTAAAAAGTCTCGTGTAAACATGCAGGCGTCGGCCTTGACACTGAACCCCCGGCGATATAACGACGGGCATTAACCCCGGGACGAATCAATAACTCATTACTCTTTTATTTCGTTTAACGTTTAAAAATAACGCGTTTTTTCGCGTTCCGCGCTCTGACCGCCCCAATTATCGGGTGAAGGTT
This sequence comes from Pachliopta kotzebuea, assembly GCA_018246255.1. Classification (NCBI taxonomy): domain Eukaryota; kingdom Metazoa; phylum Arthropoda; class Insecta; order Lepidoptera; family Papilionidae; genus Pachliopta; species Pachliopta kotzebuea. The sequence continues at coordinate 12,916 of DWLS01000761.1, forward strand.
GTTTTTCGTTAGGGTGCAAATGATTTTCGATATCGTCGCACGGGTCCATCTCCATGCTTAATTTTACGACAGTCAAAATAATAGTACAGTTGTAAAATAAAATACACAGACATGTTATACGTCTATACATTATGTATCTATGTAGCCCTTTTGCTTGCCATGATGGAAAGGATGTGAGGAATAAGGACGTGCTACCATACGGAGGAAGTCATGATTTTCGGCGTTAAAAGCCAAACTTCATACATGAAGGGATAATAAAAATAAAATAGTTAACGACTTTAACAGTTGAATTAAATAAAATAACAGTCGGTAATAAACAGCAACTTTTTTTCATTGAATTATAAATTTTATTGGACGTTACTAATAATATAAAACGTACAAATCTGGATGAAAAAATCGTTAATAATAATGTCACAAACCGACCTTTTTAACAATTATTAAAGAAAAAAATAATAATTGTGGTTTAAAAAGTATTGTAAAAATTAATTACAACCTGGTAACCCTATTTGTTTCGCGGGCAATTATGACGTCACGGGTTGCGTGTGACGTAGAGGAGGCGTTGTACGTACTCTGTGCTATAATGGACTTTAATTGATATATTTGAAATTTTTATTTCTAGGTTATGACACAGTTTTGACCTTATTTAATATTGCTGATGAATAAGACCAATAGCCATCATAGTTTTACTCTCTCCTTCATGTGAAATAAAAGTGGGTAAATCTCCGATAGATTTCTTTGCTTACCTATTTATAACCGATATGTTTAAATTATAATTTAAATGAAGTGTTATTTTTTTAAATTGCATTAATTCAAAAATATTTTTTTTTCTTGTTAGAAAGTCTAGAATAAAGTTTTTCCTTTCTTTTTATTTTAAGTAATTGCCAACAAAAATTTGATAGAACTTCACTGAAGTTAAATAAATTTCTGCTATATAGTGACCAATAATTGCAATACGCAAATTATTATGCCTATTATTAATACATATATATTTGCAGATCACAATATAATGCTACATTGGTATTACACGAATAAAAAATCGAGTAATATACTTAGTACATTAGTAAGGTACAAAACTTTTACATATTACATCAAAGTAATATCACTGACAACACAATTTTTTTAAATAACAATCTGTCATTTAAATAGCACGATTGGTTATAGTTTTTTTTATATACAAACACAAACCTAGAAAATAGAATGATACCCCATCATCATCACGCAAGACATGGCGCAAGTTGCCCTTAATACCCATTTATTCTGTTGGTATAATTTCAGAACTTATAAATTCATATAACTAGAAAGTATTTTTCAACAACAAATCATTATTTCAACATCTCCACCGTAATGATTTTTAACATAAATTTCTATTACGGTTTGGTGAATTTTTGTATATATATATATAGTTTGTAGTTTGAACTATTTTGGAACTCTGACATATCGGAAAATTGGAGCACAATGAATAGCCAGCACTGCGACTTGATTGGAATTACACGGGGCTTTCAATACCAATCACAAAATAACGTCTATTGCCCGTAAAACAAATTCATCCGCGCATATTATTTGAAGAATATATTAGTTTAAATGTATCAAACGTTTTTTATCATTTAAATGAATAACTATAAAATAATATAAATTAGGAAGTCGTAATATTAATAAATTTAATTTTTAATTTCTAGTCTGGCCACACTGAATAAACGTCAAAATACCGTTGTGACGTTTGACATGTTAAATAACCGCTAAAATCATATTTGATTGATTGTAAACATTTAGACAATAAAAATCACTAGTGTTTATTTGAAAAACATTTTATTTGTTATTGTTTAATCAAAGAGGAAAAAAAATCGTGTGTCTTTAAAATTAAATTCTTCTTAAGTAAAAAAAAGGATGACTTTAATATAGAAATCTTAAATTAGAAATTGAGGTATGTTCTTTAATCTCTCTAATTATAATGTCATAAAAATATTCCTAAAATCACAATTTACATTAGAAGAATAAATTTAGTAAATTTAAAAACAACTAAAAGGATACTTACGTTTGATGTAAACAAGTCCTCTTAAAAACTGTAATAAACTCAATATAACAAACAATATTAACGAAGCACCTAATCAGACCTTGTATTTCACTGACAATATTGCACAATATAAAAACATCTATAACATCACCACACCAATTCTAATATTTCCGTGTAAATAACCTTTAATTCAAACATAATTTCTTTCTAAATAAATTTCACTTTAAAACTTCGTTTTTTAAAAGTGCATGTAAAAATTATTAAAATTTGTTTGTTTTTGTCGAAGATATGTTTAAGTTTGAATGTGGCGGGTGCGGGAGCACTCGGCCCGCACGCGTGCCGGTCGACAAGGAACTCGACGTCTTGGGGGCACAAAAGACGTTACGCGGGACCCTTCGGCCCCCTTCACCTCTTCGAACGGCGATAAGGGATACTTTTAGGTGGCCGTTAAAACAAATCAGCTGTTGTAAGTTTAAAAATTTTAATTATTGTTTTACACCGTATAGTTTAATTGAATAATTTACTCACAAGTTTATCTAAAGGCAACAAGCGATCGTTACGATGTTTACATTATATTTTGTAAACTGCCTTTAGATACAAAAACTCTCATATAATATATTTTAAAAAAATATATAATTTGTATACATCAAAAAAATCTTTTACCTTAGACTTACTTTAATCAGAAGGCGAGTAATTTTTTTTTTAAATAAAATTCGTTAGAAGGGTAAGCTTACTTTACGGCCTTTGCTGTTGTTAACAAGAATAAAAGGCGACAATACACAGGGCAATACTTAACAGCTTTAAAAAAAATGTTTAATTACAAATTATTGGATATTTTTGCGATGGACGATATAATTAAACTAGAACCAAACAATTATATATATATTTTTTTGCTGTTTCATCATTTATACCAGTACATTATGTTATTACGTAAGACCATTATTTTTTAAAGTTATATAATACTTTACTTTGTTTTCTTATTTTATTATAATGAAAATATAAATTTATTTTAAATAATTTTGTTATGTTATTGTAGAAAAAAACATTTTTCAATTAAAATTACTCAATGTAATTAAAACATAAACGCTTGATAGACATACATCGGTAAATAGGAATCTTAGAATAAAAAGTATAAACGAAATTTTATTTATTTCTATAATAAAAACGAATAAGTATGTAATCCTAACATATAATATTTGTGCATCTTTATATAGTAATATTAGCGGTAGGTATAAAATTACAATTTTCAAATACTACCCTGGATAGGAAGTATTGCACGGTGGCTTATTTTAACGGTCATATCGTCGGCAGAGAGCGTACAAACATTTGGTTATGCGCTATTATTATATTTAAATTTTGTGTAGTATTAGTTTTTTTTTATCAAACAAACTTCACCACAATCTGCTGGTAGGTCTCTGTTGCAGGATATCGTCTAGGTAGGTACTACAGCAGCTCCTATATCTACTGCCAAATAGTAATATTAAATATTACTGTGTTTTGCTTTGATGCGTGCTGTATGGTAGTGTAATTACTGGAATAACTAGACTCATCACCTCACGTCTCAAGGAGACGAGCGCAATGTTGTGTATACCATCTTTACCAGCGTCACGTTATGGGCAAGCGTATCACTATATCACTTAGTTCCTATTTCTACTGCCAAGTAATATGCAAATATTACTGTGTTCCGGTTTCAAGGGAACATTTTTCCTGTGCTAGTAAAATTACTGGGGAAACGACATTCAATATTTTATGTCTCAAGCCTTTGGTGATTTGGTTATTTGGTTTTCGCATTATGGTGCTGTGTGTACCGTGTAACACTAAATTTACCAGCTACTTAACCATATCTATTTCAACCAAAACCTTGTCAAATATATTATAAATAGATATAAAATAATATGTTCATTAAATTATTTTTTAGTTAAAGCTACAAAAGTCATGATATCATTACAGAAAGAAAATATTCCATGCGAAAATAATTTTAAATTGAACTTGCAGGACCAGTCAATTTGACTGGTCTGGTAAATCTAGTGTTAACCAGCGCCACTTTAATGTGGGTAAGCGTATCAATTATCATTACTTTAACACCTTGCTCGTCTCGTTGATAATAAAAAAAAACTTCTACTTCACATGGCATTAAGTGACAGGCCGTGGATGATGAAGCTCGCCTGGAATGCTCTGACTCTCATATGATGCCAACACAAACACTGTATTTATATATATTGTCATAGCAGCATATTAAATTATTTTATTGTATTGATTTATATATTGCTACTTGAATAACACCATTTACCTCAATCTAAAATATTTAATTCTAATTTCTAGTTGTACTCTTGAACACTGGGCACGCAACCACCAGGTGTGTTATTGTTTCATCTTGTGAAGTGTCTCAGATACATGCAGGAATGGTTCCGCGGATGAAATGAATCAACTAATCGGATAATCCCGTCATATCCAGTTAGTAAATACGTGTCTAATTTTATTTGATTTATAACTGAAAACCTTTTTGTATCGTTCACCCAATGCTAAGTGATATGCTTGCCCATAACAACATCGCGCTGGTGAAGGTGATACACAGCACCACATTGCTTTCGTCGCTTTAGACATAAGTTGTTAAGTATCGTTACTTCAGTAATTTTATAAATTTACAACAACCTTACAAACCGGAATTTAGTAATGTTTTCAGATTACTCGGCTGTAATAGGAGCAGCGCTGGTACCTACGTAGAGGATCTCTGGCAACAGAGACCTACCACTAGTAAACAGAGCTTCAACGTCTCAATAGTGTTTGGAAAGAACAACTTGGTTGTGCTGGCTGGCTTTAGTAAGACTTAAGTGTTTCTTAAACTATATGAATAGCACCATTACCAGTCGCTCCTTCATGAGTTTTCTCCCACAACAAGGAGAGATCATTTTGAGTTTAATCGCCATTATAAAAAAGGTTCGTAACTTCTGGGTATTGTGCGTTACGCTCTTCAGAACTCAAATATGTGCGTTCGAGCGAGACGGGTATAACGTATTTTTAGTTTTTAAAGTAATAGTGTAAGAAATTATTTTTTTTCTTTCTTACAAATAATGCATAAAACTGTTATTTTAATATTAAAAAAAAATTAATTAATTAAGTAGGAATAAACATTTTTAAGGGGTTTTTGAAAACTTAGTGTTTATGAATATTGTTTTTTTATTATCATCAAAGAACTTACGTCTACTGTTGTATATGTTAGTCTTCCAAAGACATAAATGCAGGATCGCTATTATCATATTAATAAAACAATTAAAAGACATAACTTAAGACTAATTAAAAATGTTATCTTTCAGATTATGGGTGAGGTCTGCAGCAGCAGTCGTATAAGTTTCCGTTTGGCAACTCAGCGTCTAGACCTTAGAACAATGCGCTTACGCATGCGTCTGCGCTTGTCGGAAACTGTAACCGGGTATGTCATATCAGATTATATGGGATATAAATCTTTATTATATATTAAATAAAATAATTATATTTTTTTATCGTTATGTTTTTAAAAGTAACCGTCACCTGGCCATCTGCATAGTGCACGCACCAGGACGCGTGCTGGACACACGAACGGAAGTCTCCAATTTCCATAAACTCTGCGGTTAGATTTTCTATTGTCAATTTCGACCTTAACTCTTAAGTAATAGAGGTTGCTGGTTGAGGTTACGGTGATGTGAACAGCACGCGCCGTCTTGCCCCGTGATCACAAGAAAGGAACAGGAAACGTCTTAACACGAGGGTGAAAACCTTTATTTTAAGACGTTTGAAATAATATTGTACCAATGCTAATAAAAGTTGATGTTAAATACAAAGCAAAAATAAAACATAAAGATGGCCTTCTAATATCTTTAGACAGGACTCTTGAAATACTGCAGAGCGGTTATCGGGAGAAGCGACAAGTAGGAACAAAGGATGATCGAAAATTAAGAGAAAAATGTAAAAATAAGAAGAGAACAAGAAAAGAAAAACTAATAAAGAATGTAAAATTCCATGTGAAATTTTGCGGGGGAACGAGTATTAAAAAAAATTCTTTAAACTAGACTTATAATATCTGCATCGGGAAGTAAGTTTTACCCAAAAATTACTTAATACAGTTTTTTTAACAATCTAACGTATTGTGAATGTTTATAGATACAGGCTTAACATAAAAGATAATTGCATTTGGAATTTAATCTTACGTTCAAAAGTGTAGTAGGATTTTATAACAACCATCGATTACTTGAGACCAAACAAGAACGGTTTATCAAATACCAACGACTTTAGTACTCGTGGCGCAGCGGCTGACCACATTGTAACCCTGATTTGATTCCGATGTCACACTGTGAGGATTAGATAGTGGTAGGATGCTTTCCTTTATTTTATTTTTTATTTACCACCATTATCTTACTGGTGGTATTGTCTCTGTTGCCCGAGTCCGTTTAGGTAGTTACTACTGCAGCTCTTATTGCAGCCAAATTACTGTGTACCGGTTAAAGGGTGCTGTATGTTAATAAAATTACGGGGGTGAACCACTTGCCCGTCTCATCGAAGATTAAAAAAAATTCATCTATACATCATATTGTAAGTCTGAGATGGGAGCCGGAGAATTCTGTTTGAGCATACATCAGCTTATTGTCACTTAACATCACGTGAAATTAAGGTCGTGTTAGCCAAGCAGTGAGTGATAATAATATTTTGAGTAGGAAGAGCGCTAAGGATACAGATAGTACATGTGTTGATATATATGTTATTGGACTCATGGTAACGAGCGCAATGTGATGGTGTAACTTACCATCAGGTTCTACACGACTCAACATTGGTATAAAAAACAAAATTTTAACATATGATTGTTTAACAATGCACTTATAAGACAAGACATTCATTATATAGTTTTACTGCAACTTAATATCTCATGCCCTTGGAACTTAGTTGTCAGCCTACTTTAAGTTAGGACAAGTAATATAAGTTTGGATAGAAATTCCAGGGCCTGTACTTCAGTATCCGATAAGCAGTTTCCGTTAGTCAAACGACTGACAGCATTAGACGTTGTCAGAGAATAGAGAAAACAATTATTCCATTAGGACACTATCTTGTAGGCGACTTAAGTCAGTTAAGTTACCAAGTTGGGGAATCATCGTTTCGAATTGCACAGCAATGAATTTCCTTTCTAAATAGAATCGTTTGTCACAATTAGACTCCTGTAATTCTCCGTCTGGATTAGTATTACTAAATTCAAACTTTTTGATTTATTTTTCTAAATTGAAATTAACGCAGATCTCTTCGGTGTGGACATCCTTATAAAGACATACTCAGCAATGGGCATGTCTTCCGGCTTTTATGTTAGAATTGAACCTGTTCAACTTGCTGATTTTGTGCTCTCACTGGCGGGTCTATCAACTCCCTTTTCAACGAAAGATTCATAAAAATCCACAAGAAGCTTTCGTTATGAAAAAGGTATTTTTTTTATCAAAAACTTTTTCCTTTGCTTTATAAATTTACAGATAAAAGATATCAAAGCTACAATTTAGCTGCAATGTAGACCACTGTACAACACGCGTATCGTTTGAATGCAGTTTCGATTAGGGAAATTACTAAAGCACGACACAATCTATGCATTTTGTCGCGGCAGTTATTTTTTTTTTTACTAATACATCGAAATTTGCAATAAAAAGCAATCAGTTTAAAAATGTTTGACTAATACGATGCATCCAATCGCTGCCATCGCAGTAAGTGATGATGTTAAAACATTAAATTTTTTCGTACTCTAAATTCGTTGTTTAAGGAGAAATAAACTTTGTGATAAAATAGCATAGAAAAGGATTAACCTTTATTATAATTTAAAGGTCTAAACAATGTTGTTAATTTATTTATTATTACATAGATAAAAATATTAATTTATCATATATACTGTATGACATACTATCTTATTCCTTTATTCGTCGTAACGAAACTAATACTTCGTTATAACAATGTTGCGCTACTAAGGATGGTATACACAGCATCACGTTCTTATTGTCTTGAAACAAGATACTATTGTTACCTCAGTAATTTTACCAGTTTACAGCACCCTTCAAACCGGAAAACAGTAATGTTTGCACAGTACCATTTGGCGGCAGCAATAGGAACTGTGGTGGTACCTAGACAGTCTCCAACAACAGACTTACTACTATAATCCTTATTTAAACGACAATGTCCGTCCGTCCTTCAACAATTTCATCTCAGGAACAACAAGGGGTAGGAGACTTTATTTGTCATACAGATCTCCCTTAAATAAGTTCAGAGCCGTTGGAATTTTGTTGGTATGTGGTCGGGTTCCCGAGTTGTGGGTGCCCAATGTCTCAGAATTTTGTATGGGCCACTTGTGTTAATTATTGAATAAATAAAAATATTATTATATATAGCTCTTGTGCCGGTATATTTTTTGTTGGTTTTCAATCATCAAAAAGACATGGCCGTCATTAAGACACAACATGTCAATTTCGTTCCACTACTTCCTCAAATATTTAACTATTAAGGGTTGTAAAGTAAAAAAGATACTTAACCTGCTGTTGGGTTTTTTATACTGCTATCATTTGACCTTAAAATCCCTTACCCGTTAACTTTTATCGCCTTTGAATTAAGCCATGTTTTTCTATATCACAACGACATTTAAAAGTTGTAAGAAGAAAATTTTACAAATTTGATATTGCTGCTGTTTTGTTATTAAAAGTCAACAATTTATATGGATAGATTTCGTTTACTAACTGTATTTTTTAATTTTGTCCTTATTACTCAGTAGTTTCTTTTGAAATAGAGTCTAATAATCATGTCATAACTTTGATTAGCTGTCGACACGACAGGTCGAACAGAAGGTGATTAAAAAAACTCCACGACGGGGCTGTTTTAAAAAAAGTATGACTAATGCTGAAGCTTATACAAGATTACATTAAAATAGTTGGATTGTATAAATGATAAATGTTTTTTTATTGTATTTTTAGGTAATAACTACTATAATTAACTGTACTATTGTACTCTTTATAACTAACAAACTATTATATGTTTAAAACAAACGTTAAACCGGAGTATGTCTAAGCTATTGGTCAAAAATTACTGTTATTAAGTAATAGGCGTTTTAGCTAGTAAGAGTACAGAGGTAATAAGACTTAACATTCAATGTTTTAAAGCGACAAGCAGAATATGGAGCAGCATCATTACCGGTGCTACGTTGTTATATGCAATCGTATCACTTACCATCAGGTGAAAGTCAAAAAATAATAACAAATAAGGTATTAACATCCTATCTTTGGAAATTTTATAATAGAGTAATCATCGCAGTATTTTTCTTATAAGTAATTTAATGACATTATTTTTATTGTGGCATAAGAACGGCCGTGTTCATGTTCCCACTGCTGAGCCTTCTCTATCGGAAGAGAGTCAATGCCTTTCAATTATCATGCTGGCTAAGCACGGGTTTGCAAGCATGTTCCCAAAAGTAGTCCCTATTTGAAACACGCTTATTATCTCGCTGTGATTTACTTTACCTGGAATCAAGTACAGTAGGAATCCAACTCCGGTCTCGTATAAGCGTAGTTCGAACACACTCAGGAACTGAGCTATCAATGCTTTGTAATAGTGATAGTCTTAATTAATTAAAAGTAAATTCAATAAACGGTACAAGAATAAACCACTGTAGTACGAAGACAGAGCCTCCACCACAATCCTATTAGACTAGGCCATGCTTGCTTAAGTCGACTATAAATCTCAGGCCCACTTAATTAAGGTTCAGTTGCTTTGAGATGGACACTAGCCGAGGGTCCGAGGGGTCACTTTACGAGCGAAGAACTTCGTTACGATATTTGCCGACCTCTTCAAACATTTGACGAATATACAATTATTTGCTAAATGATATATTTGGCGACGGCTAACTTCATTTTGCGTGATTTCTTTGTTTGACTGTATGTTTTTTTTGGAATGCTACTAATTTTACTTAAAAAGGTTAAATTACTTATGATTTGTTACTAGTAACATGTACTCTAAATTGTACCTAAATAAGTTGTAATGAAAGAGTAATGAGAACATTTTTTTCTACAACCATCGGTTCTACTTTCTACCATGATGATATAAAAATTTTTGGCAATTAAAAATAGAAGTTAACCAGGTCATTTCAATCCAGGAGTTCTACCCAGCAGTGGATTATCAACTAATGATTTTAAGAAAGTTATTTAGTTATCAGTAAACGAATATTCGATCGACATATTGCAAAGGCGTTAATAAAAATGGCAATTCATTTGTCAAAGTTGTCAATAGTTAATCGGGGAATGTTTCCTTGAGCGATTTTTTTTAAGTTTGTAGAAGAAACACGTTGGTAATACTCGGTTCAATGTTTGTGGTATCGTTTTCACAATATAACATTTATGTTGCAGGTTCCATGGTGTAACGAAGTATTGATTAATCAAATTAAAGACCTAATGAGAAGTAGTTTTGAAGAACAATATGATAAAGAATAGAATACGCTGTTTACGATTGCGTTAGTGTGAAATTCACTTTCAATTCGGATTTTACCATGGTAGGGACGGTACCAATGACTTATAAAGGTAACTCGTAATTTACAGGAACTGCTTTCATTTAAGTATATGACCATCTTGAAGAGGAGAGTCTTGAAGTAGAAAGCGCGTACAAGAAGACAGAGATTGGCCTCATATGAGCTGTCAGAAGTGGATGAATGATTTAATGGACGAAAAACCGAGGGTTGCATTTGGCGGAAATTATTGTGAAAGGGAAGGAAATATTCAGTAGTGGATCTGTTAGGGCTTATGACCATAATGATTTGTCCGTCTTATATCTTTTCAACAATGGCATTGCCACACGATGGCAAAACTTATAAATATCATTGGTTTAAGAACTTAAGAGACGGTAAAGTTCACCAGGGTGATCATGTTGACCTTTGCAGAAATAGTATTTTTGTAAGGAGGCCGTTAGTACAAAATGTTTAGATGCCGCTTACCAAAATCAATCATTAAAAAACTTCACATGTTAAATTCCCTAACTTATGAACCGACTCGTATCTGTTTTTGTTTACTTTCTTTGCTCAACATTAAGACAAAAAACAGAACAATAACTACGGAGTGAAGTTGAAAAATTGTCGACTGAATAAAAAAAAGTAGGTTTATTGTTTTTTTCTATTATTTGTGTTTTTTCTATTATAAGTAATAGTGGATAGGGTACTTTTTTAATTAATGCAGAGTAACCGTTACTTAGGTGTGGTGTTCTTTGGGAGAGGCCTGTCTGGTAGTAGATTCCCGCTGGCTGTTAATTACGATGATGAACCTTTGCTTATGAGCTATCCACGCTTTTTAAGAGTGTCTAGATTTTTATAACAGAAAAGGGCTTGACCGTGATCCCATCTAGTTTTCAGTAGTGATAAAATACACTAACCTATTTATTAACAGCCTACTATTATCTTAAAGATACGACAAGGACATTGATGCTGGTGAGTTGTTTAAATGCTTTACTCTTTCTATCAAGAACGATTAATTAAACCTCCTGGCAAACTGGGAATGGTAATAAAATAACGATGGTGACTCACCTGGTCGTCCAGCAACGTAAAGGTGACTGTATCATGCATATCCAGTCCACACTACGAGTGTCTGTACTCTCTATGATATTCTAATAAGAAATTTTGAATAGAATCTCTGAATTATGTTTAAGTTAAAACTGTACTGGTGGTAGGTCTATATTGCTGGAGACTATCTAGGTAAGTAGAAGCTACGAAGATATTTTCTTTTTCTGCCTCGAAATAAGGTGTATCTATTATTATATCCCGTTTTTAAGGTGCTGTTGAAATTACTTAATTTGTTATTTGCAACAATATGATGCTGTGTATGTCATACTAATTAGCACCAACGTTGTTATGGGCATACGTTACACTTATCATCAGGTGAACGACTTGCTCGTCAACTTGTTTCACCGAATAAAAAATATATAATATATGGTAGTTGATATAGATAAGCCATGGATTAGTCCTAATATAATACACTAATCATAAGACAAAGCTGTTAAAATAAATTTTCTATCGTTAACTTCTAGTTTAATAGCGTCAAATATAACATGAGACGTTGTTTTGAGCTACGCTTTACTGCAATGGAACGGCGGATGGTTCAAGATTAACTGGTCGCTGATAAGCACGACAGATGTGCACCCTACCGTCTTTAAAGCAGCTGGCGTGTCTTAGATGGTCACCGTCATAAAGCCCTGTTTAATAATGTGTGAAGTGAATGCGTACTTAAGGCAAACACAGGGGTGAAGTACTGATGGGTTCACATAAAAAAAACTGTTATGACGTACTTTCATTTATAGAAATAATATCAAATAGTTCTACAACAGTTTCAATTGGTATTCTTAAAAATTAGAATTTTTAAAAGAATTCTTATTGTAGAAGCATTGAAGAAAAAGCAAAAGGAACGGAAATATCTCAAAATTCATCTTGAAAATCAGAGCGTATTGTTAAATTGGATGTAAAAGATTTTATTGTAAACAATGTTTTCTTAAAGTGTATTTTGTTTATTGCTATCCAAAATTGCAAAACATGTCAACAGTTTTATACGTATTTTAATAATAATTTAAATCAAATAAGAAAATTAATCTCTTCTTATCGCCATCAAGTTAGTTTATATGGAAATGTTATAGCCCGTTAGTCGTCCGTGTGTACCTTTTGATTTTGTAAGATGTCTTACAATGAATAATTTATCTTCCATCCGATCTTCTAAGACTCCTCTTATTAAAAGATACGACATCTAAGATTAATCAAATAGATGTCGTTAGTTACCTGTTGTGTAATGTAGAATACCCATTTCGTTTAAGGTAGTAACTTTCGTAATGATATGTATGGGAGGTCACAATATATTTTTTCAAATGGTACTATTTTGTAGTCAAAGAAATTGAAATAAGTAGTCTTTATTGAAAGTTAGAAATTGGCATTAAATAACCACTGTGCATGTATAGTCAATCGTTGTTATAAATAATGTCCTCTTCTCTTTTCAGTTGCTGTACTGATAGACATCCTTCGAAAAGGATTAACTATGTGGTGAAGGTCATGGGAATTCGTTGGATGCAGGCCCAATCGGCGTGGACACATGTACAGCAGTGAACGTCTGTTTGCTTACTTACTCATTCAGAATTTAGATTGGTTTGAAATAAAGGAAAAATTATAAAATGAAATTGTAAAGTATTAACTGAAATATGTGAATCCCGAAATTTAAATATTATTAATACATGTTAATAGTTCATATATTATTTGTTAGAATACTGGTATCACCACTAGCTTTCGAAACAATGTTAGTGAAATTTTTAAAAAGCTAAACTTACCTTCTTTTATACTTTGCATTTACCAAAGTAAATATTTAAAAGAAAACGTACTTCATTATATTCATATTATGGTAGTCCATTGTACAAAATTATTTACCGAGCAAATACACGAATTGAAGAAATTATGTCTCTATACGAGTAATCAACTGTTAATACAAGTGTGGATGTATCTGTATATCATAATTCATTATAGTTTTCACTGCTGCACTGTTCATAAAACATCGTATATACGATTCTATGGTCACTGTAATTAAAACCTTATAGTTATTATTGGACAGCATGTCCAAAATTTAATATATAAGATAATAATAATTTTTAGGTTAATTACCAATTGTTAGGCAAAATTTATTTTAATAATTTCAGGGATCTAAAATTCTAGAAATTGCAAACAAAAGAGGAAATCCTAATTATCTTGTTCATTAATTTGAATATCGGGGTTAATGGGGGGGGGGGGGGGGGGGGGGGGGGGGGGGGGGGGGGGGGGGGGGGGGGGGGGGGGGGGGGGGGGGGGGGG
>DWLS01000762.1:0-26765 GCA_018246255.1 Pachliopta kotzebuea
ATATTGAATTGGTGTCTTGGAGACCTTACATTTCAGGCGGCGTTCGCCCCAAGTTCGCAGCAACGGAGCGCGAGGTGTGTAATTGAGTTACGGCCCTTTGACACCCGCCTTAACGAGGTTTGCGTCACTTGTGTGGTGCTGCCTCACACCCCAACTAGTTCAACAACACTGTAGTGACATCTTGTGCGTTCGACAATAACGTTAAAGCAAAATTTTATATTATAATTCAAGAAATAGTTTGATACTTTACATTACTAGACATATATTCATATGTACAGATAATATAGATACTTAAACATTAGTAAATACATAGAACTTAAAAAAAATATATTCGCTGTTAACATAACTTGGCTTTTATATATCACTGAAACTTCATAATTAGAATTAACACATAAAATATATTTTAATACCGAATAATTATAATAATTAATTCCCGAATATTATAATCTAATATTAGATGTCTAAATTTTATGATCATTAAAATAATTTCGCTAGCGATAAATTTTTTCATTAAATCCACTCGGCTTTTTATTGACACCTTTGTTAGTGGCGTAAGGCAGAAGGGGTCCGTAACGCTTAGCAACGAGACGGTCGCTTTGGCGACGAGCCTCTGATCTTGGCAATATTATTAGCTAAATCTTTTGATTGAAATATCACAGCAAAAAATTTATACTTATAACTCTTACAAAATTACTTTTGTTTCTAAATTTTCGAATAATTGTAATTTCTGCAGTTTATCAGTTTAAGAAAAACCTAACTAAATTTAAACTATTATATTAAGAAATAGTTTCTTTAATAGTAATGGTATACTATTACCTTTATGCATGTACATTTTTCAATATTTTGATCGCGGAAAGTTTCAGAAAAAATTAAATATATACATATATTTTATTATCACAGACAAACAAATAGAATATATAAGCAATCCCTCAACGATTCTTGCAGGTGTCAAAAGAGGGTCGAGACTAATAATTAATTGTTACTCGAAACTTTTCGCTCAAATTAAATCCCCTTTTGAAGTTTTGGACACAGAAGTGACAACGGTCAGACTTGACAATGTAATATCGAATAGATAGAAATATAACACAGATAAAGGTGAATTGCATTCACAATGACCCCGAAACTTACCTATAATCAAGACAGCTACAAATAAAAAACAGCAAACAGCACTTTCTTTAACAGATGGACATTTTTTTAAAGTTTTTATTATATTAGATTATAGTTTCTTTGACTGAGGTAGTAAGAAAGATGCATAGCATATGCGGTATTACCAGTAAGTTTCTATCGACAATTCCAAAATATAGCTTAAGTTAAATTTTAAAGACATTTAATTGTAATGATCAGGTTTACCTTTTGTGAAGCGTAATTTGGTTCCCTCTGTTTTTATTTAATTTTACCATATACTAAATCAGAGATGATATCAGTAAGGAGAATGATACAAATGAACTAAACTAACTATTCTTTTATTATTTTCCAATTTACGGAGACAGATTTTATTATAATCTTTTAAAGAACTTACTATAAGGTAAATATGTGTAATCATACATAAAAGCCAAGATTTACAAAAGAATATTCTATAGGTTACTTTTTAAAACTTAATCTTACCTGACAACTTGAAAGGCAAAGAGCCCATAAGTGGATCTGGTGCGAATCTGGGACCGAAGTGGAATGGATGGAAACCGTGATGGCGAGTCTTGGAGCGTGGCTCCCGAGGTCCGTCCACTGTCACCTTAATCGCTTTCTGGTACGTAGCAACTTGAGGAGGCGATGTGGCCAACATGATGGTCAATGTAAACGATTTCCCTGCACAACACAATTAACATGAATTACAATATATAAAAAAAGCATATAAAAAGATAGTTTTTCTTAGCCTTTAAATAAAAAGACAAAATGTTTAACATATACATAAAGAAAAAAAATATATTTACTTGTTTATATATAAACAATACGTGGATTTATTTACTGATGTAAGGTCTCTATTACCAAAACTGTTTATGAGTTACAGTAGTAGATACTTCAATACCCAATTTACAATTTACAGGGTAATAAAAATGTACATATTATGTCTCAAACTTTGGAGCATATGTAGTGCAGAGTATAACATCCTTATCATATAACATCAGCTGAAACTCCTGATTGTTTCGGAGAATCACTCACAGACATAGTCTATAGACTTTATATTTATTAAGAAATATTATTGCGAATTGGTTATGATTACCTGTTCCTTTATAGGAGGTATTAGACTTATGAATAGCCGAAAGATGTGCACTACTAAACATAAGTCTCTACAATTATCATTAAGCGCTAGCCTAATATTTAAACAATTGTTAGAATTTTTTTAAGAAATCATCCAGAATCAGAATTCCTTAGTCGTTTGACAGATTGTTTAGAGCTTTTTGTGTTGTTATTCTGGTCACGTCAAAAGATCATCTAGCAAGTGGTAGTGGAATGCATTAAGAATTCGGGTTGGGTTTGTCAACAATTATTCGTTGGCGGCGGTGGTGAAGCTGATTTGTGGCGCGCGCCTGAAGTAGGACGTGCCGCGTGCCGCCACGTCACGGCAGATTCCGACAGAAATTTAAAAAAAAATTCTTAACTGCTTCTGTGGAGCAGTAACTAACGAGTAACTTGCCTAATTAAGGAAGTCCCTAATACGATTTCCACTAGTGCAATTTTCAAACCCATCTAACAAATGCCTTGATATTGTCAACATATAAAAGGCGCTACATTCCAGGTAAACACGCTTCACCATTTATAGTTTCACTCTCACTTAACATTATGTTAAATTAATGTAGTGACAACTCATTGTACATGAAAGAAATAGCTTATTAGCAAAAAAAATGTGTTTAGGTTTCATTTGAAATCTATTCTTGAATCGTAAAAAAATAAGTAAAAAACAATTAAAGCTATATCGACTTAGTATTATTTACACTGTAGAAGAGTAGAAAAGACAAATAATAGTAGTGTCAAGTGGTGGCTATTCTAATATCATAACAGCTAGTTGAAGGTTTCTCAATTTAAATGCTTGAGAATACTTTAATATATTATCCTTTTATTTGTTTAAATCTTATTATCGTAGTCGTTCCGTAGCAAGAAAATATTGTCTATTTGGCGTAAACCAAAACAACTTTATGAAATCAAAACTTTCAATTTGAATATGTTTGTGTTGGAACATGTAATAATTTATTAATTTCTATCTCATAGATACGGTAACACAGACGTACAATGTGGTACGCCGCAACGTCGGCTCACTCGCCCGCCGCATCATATCGGTTCCGCTCCTTTCAAATTAAATATATTAAAAAAGGCTCCTTTGCCATACTCAAGTCATTTCTACATTAAAATTCATCTCTGAATAAAAGAAAGAGGGGCATTCTACACAAACAAAGGAGAGGCGAGCGTTGGCAGAGTCTGGCCGTTGGCCAAAAGCCGTGGCGGTGGTCCTCCGGCCATGAAAACGACATAAACACCCCTCCCAAACCCTTCCTGATTACTCCCC
This sequence comes from Pachliopta kotzebuea, assembly GCA_018246255.1. Lineage (NCBI taxonomy): Eukaryota > Metazoa > Arthropoda > Insecta > Lepidoptera > Papilionidae > Pachliopta > Pachliopta kotzebuea. Next base: position 3,500 of record DWLS01000762.1, read on the forward strand.
GCCGACCCGAAATGAGCGGCCACCCGCTTATTTTCATAAAACATACATAAAACCGGCGTTAACTTAAGATACTGAAAATACTAATACTATATAAAAGCTATTTTTATGTAGTACAAAAAAATTACAACATATTATTAACAATACATTGCATTTTAACATCCCTTATTTTATTGTTTGCGATAATTATTACTAGAGGGTCTGTTGCTAGCTACCGAATAGTTAGTAACCAGTAGTGAAATTACTGAAGTAACTAGACTTAACACCTTATATCTCAAGGCGATGATCGCAATGTAGTATTGTTTATACCATCTTAACTAGCATGACGTTGTTATGGGTAAGCGTAGCACTTATCAACTTGTGAACTTGAGGCTCGTCTTGTCGACTCGTTGAATAAAAAAAATATGTTATTCGATTGCTTTTAGTATGTCTTAGTTAAAAAACTCATTATAACTAACCTTATACGGCTAGCAAATTAAAACGATGCATTAGTTATAATGATATAAAACTCTAAGGTAATTCTTTGACCAATAAGGGGAAGAAAGGATCAACGAAATTAATTATGGAAACATTTGTCTATACAATAGTATACATAATGTGACCCTTCAGTTGATCATGAATGATTCTGAGTTTCCGGTAAATGAAAACATGGTAGAAAAGCACTCTGTCATCCAGTATAATGAATTATGACCGATACTCTTCTTACAGTGAAGACACAGTGAATTAATTTTTTTTACATATACAAACATAACATTTATATTTTCGATTTATCATATACAAATATTAATGATCACAATGTCTACATATCTTTTCATCCACGCAGAACAAAAGTGTAAAGAGAATGGTATACCATTCATCTATCCATGTACCTTTGCACACAAGGTAAATTTTTTAAAGGCAACAAAAGTGGTGGCGTCTATATCAAAGGGCAAAAACATCTGGAGGAAAATAAAGGCACCCGACGCCGGCATACAGAATAAATCATTTACGCTATTCATAAAAGACTTGCGTCTACACTCCCCGCGGCCCCGCCGCCGACTTCGTGGCCTCAAATGTATATACTCCAGGCTTTGCGTTGTCGATTGTTATTTAACGAAAGTTTAAAGAAATTAACAACAGACTCTCCTTTAATTATAATTATTACAGCACCAGCTTCTTGACAGAAAATACATAACTTTGAATTACATAAATAAGGTTGAAAATTAGTCTTTTACGCATTTACAAAAATGTAATGTTATATGGTTTTTTTTTGTTTACGTTCTTCCCAAAGTTGGACAGGGTATCGTACCATCTCTTTATTCTTAACTTTATTTCAACTATTCCTTTACATTACTTACTATTTTCTTTCTAATTTACATTTCCTCTCAATTTTTCTTCTTGCACATGTGGTATTTTTGTTCTCCTCTTACTTTTATGTTGACAAAAATTTGATTTCATAACGCGGTGACGATATACGATTTATTAATTATAATTTTATTTAAAAAAACTTTACTAAAGCACCTTAAAACTTAGATTAGAACAAACGGGTTCAATTTGTTTGGGCATTCTTTACGAGTCATCCTAGCAAAAAGACGAAGTAAAATATATAGTAGAACAATTGTCATTAATTGTAGCTTTGACTTCGAATACGAATTACAAAATGGCTTTTTCTATATTCAGATATATATAATAAAAGCTTAATTTTCGCTTACAATCATTTATATATTATTAAATGTGAAACGAGTTACTAATTGAAATTTCTAAACAGAATTTTAAGAACAAACATGAAAGATGTAGTAAAATAGTAAATGTGCATATGTTTTAGAGAGAGAGACTACAGCGTAAATGGTATATATATAGTAATAATAGTCTATAATTATCTCTAGAAGTTCTGCAGTCAAATACACAAACGTCATGCTTTTCTTTTATATATACACAGCATCACCACTAATCACCTTAAGATATAAGGTTATAGTAGTACTTTCACTAGCTTACAACGCTTTTGTAACCGGAACACAGTAATAAATCCGCAGTACAGTTTGTCAGGTACGGTAATACCTACCCAGATGGTCTCCGACAATAGAGAGATACCACCTATAAAATTGATAAAAGTAAACTAAAACCTTAATAATTTCACTAGCTACTGTCTCGAAGCTGAAACAGTACAGTAATATTTGTAACAATACAATTTAGCGACAGAAGTAGGCATTGCGGTGATACCTAGACTGTCTCCGGCAGTAGAGACCACATTGCGTGTGTGTATCACAAGCGCAGGGTGCAAGTGAAAACATAGCTTTAAAAAACGTATATAAAATATAGGAAGGCACAATAAAAGCTATGCATTACAATATCCACCCCTGTTGAACATATTGCAGCCAGCACGTGCGACACACTTCATAAACTGGTGGATATTGATCCCCGGCGCGAGGGGCCGCCGGTGCCTCTTCATAAAAATATGTTTGCAGCAAATAACTTCGTTTCCGCACACAGACTATATAAGCATATTGATGTATACCACCTATTAACATACGTATATACCTGCAATATATATATTATAACTATTACTGCATTAACTACGTACTAAAACTTTAAATTTACAAATTTTAATTTATTTGTATTCGCTTTATACGGTGTTAAAATAAAAAAACTTTAAACGTTCGCAAAGATAAGAAAAAATAATGGAATCAAACCCCCAACGAAATAAAGTCGTGCCCAGCCATTTTCCAAGCACGTCGGATTAAAAATCAGCTTTATAACGTCATAAAGTACGCAGGAGCCGTGTTAAGATAAGAGTTCTTCGCAACGGTAGCTAAATAAAAAATGAGCCACAATCGTAATGGTAGCGAGCTCCTTTGATCTCGGTTTCATGGCTTTCCGGGGATTTTCAGCTCAGAGGCCGGCAATTTGGATATAAAATACCTAATGCGCCCCGATACGCATTAAGGACATTAGCAAATTGACTATGCGGTGCCAGCTAAGCCGAACACACATAAAGCCGATAAAGTGTTTCACTTTTCTTGTGTGTTTCCTTTGTCAAAATAAAAAAAGAATAAATACAAAAGTTTCTTTCTTCATTTTATTTGTTGAAAACGGTGAAAATCTATACGAGTTTTAAAACCTTTTTACAAAAATGTTAATCAGAGGAAATGATAATAAAAGCCCGGTTAATAATTATTTGTTGTTACGTGCTCGTCTTAAACGTTGGGCTGGAAATGTTTTGTAATCACACAACCACAAAAAAAATAGAATACTAACTTTCATCCCTTAATTCACATTACTTTTCAAATCTTTTTTTTATTATACCCTTAATATACACTCCTCAAGGGAAGAAATTTAAAACGTATTGTTTCATATCTAAGTACTTGAATTCTGTAAACGTTGTCCTATCTGTGCAAGTGATTCTCATGTACAAGAATTTCAACTTTATATAAAATTACTCATAATATCGCCCACAAGGATCTTCCAAGGGTCAAGTGATATTGATCCAAAACATCCAGACAAATAAAATGGCATAAACAGAGCGGCGCTCAGCGAGGCGGGCGAGACACCGTAAAATCCAAGTTTATTGAACCGTCTTAAAAGAACACGAGGAAAGTCAAAAGGCGGCACAATTAAAAACCTCCCCCGGGACGCACCTCAGCTGAGCGGTCAATATTACTCGACGAGACCCTCAATTTTCACCACTCACCCTAGCGCTAATAACAATAATTAGGAATGAGTGGTTCAATAATTAAAAACGGAAAGAACAACTCGAAAAAGACGGGCCACAAGGAGCTCGCGTCTCCCTCTTTGCGAGCGGTTCTCCTTTCAGTTCCTCTTATTAATATTTTTTCCCGGAGTCTACATCGTCGACTAAATTAATGAAAAATTAAAATAATTCCCCTCTGGTGTCGCCGACGTTAGTTGACTTGTTTTAATTATCTCGGTTCCTTATACATGATACGGATACATGTCGCTGGTACTTACCAGGTGGCTTATTAACTTACAAATTTAACAAAAAATACTATTGTTACATATTAACCTCTCTGCACTTAACAGTAACACAATTATATTAGTACATTCAAAACCTTTCAAAACAGCATCTTTCATTTATGATAAATAATATTCATAAAAGCGAAAGGGCTTTAACATAACAGGGCAAATTTAAAATCATTATTTAGTATGAGGGCCACAGGTACTCTGCATCAAAGGAGAATCTCTACAGTTAATAACGAAAGGTGAGGCTGAGATCTTTTTCGCCGCCGCTCTCATAAAAAAATTTCCTGCATCGTAGGGCGAGGGATGACGAGTTTCACCGATGGGCGAATTAGTTATTAACAATAACTTTAAAGTAACTCGTTTTTAAAATTATTTCATCACAGGTTTTGTACTATCTCATATGTATAGGAAAGCTAGTTTCAATTTGAAAATTTCAACAAAGTTTTGTATCTGGAAACTTCTAAATATCTACCAGTAGTGTTGTCTTATACAACTATTTATTTAAGTAAGCAAAACTTAAACATTATTAAAAGACTGCCTCAATAAATGTTATAGAGGTTATCCTCCCCGAGGGTATTTTTTCGACGCGATAACTCAAAGGTGGGGTCAATCAATCGATTAGCACATGTCGCTTCTTGACTACTCGTGCAATAAATTGGTGTCCTCACACGACCCGATATAACAAGCATGAAATGATCACGTGCTTCCACGAGGAGGTAATGTTATATTATATATCTTATACATCCACCACAAACTTAATTATTTCAAACAGATTAATTTTTAAATTACAAGGAATTTCTACAAAACTATAGGCTATTTTTTATATCGATTATTGATAGTGTTACGGACATGTATTTATTTATGTAATGTAATAATTTTGATTGAATTTTCTTGAAAAATAATTTTTTCGTAATAAACATTACAAGAAAGATTACATGAACAAAAATCTATAACTACCTATATATTTTTTAAACATTTTTTATAACAAGAGAAATTTTTGTCTGCACAAAGAAAAATTAAATTTTAGCATAGATTAAACTTAACAGTTAGCTGGTCACTTAACAGGCAGTGTTAAATTTATAATTATTCTCAATTCCGAAGGAGGGACGGGAGTTCCTCGCGTTGCGCTGACACGGCCGACCGAAGCGAAAAGGTCCGAGCCCTCATTAAATTTCTCGCTTATTAAAAATTCCCCGCGCCCGTCCGTCAACATTAGATAGGCAACTTTTTATACCGAGAGGAAACAAAAAAAAGTTATATTCCGCGGGTACCGAACCTCCCCCTCGCCCTTTAGCTCGATAATTTGAGTGAGATTTTCTCGCAATTTAAGATAAACAAAGAGAGCGCTCACCCTTAATTGGAAAGCAGAGCGTTATTCAGGACGGAACGTGACAAATAGACACCTCTTAACTTCTTTTCCACTTTACCGCTGCTCTGGACTATATTGGTTTTTCCGGAGGTCCTGTGAGCATTTGTTTATTTTAAAGAACGTTAATGAGATTACTAATGGCCGAATTCTTTTGAAAACAAACGCTATAACAAAACTTGGAGTAAGAGTAAAAACATATATATATGTATATAGATCGAAGCGGCAAGACAAGTGAGACCTTCATCTGATAGTAAGTGATACGCTTACCCATAACAACGTGGTTCTGGTGAGAATATACACCACATTGCGCTTGTTGTCTTGAGACATAAAGTGTTAAGTTTCGCACTTATTACCGAGACAGTAATTTTACTAGCAGCAATGTCTATTAACCGGAACATAGTAACGTTTTCACAATACTGTTTGTCAGCTGCAACAAAATCTGCGGTGGTACCTAAACTGTATCTGGCAACAGAGACCTACCACCAATAAACTTTCTTCAACATCTATAGGTATTATGAATATAAACGCTAGGGCCAAATCCACTTTGGAAACATTCAACAAATTGTTGTTGTATAACCTTTTTTAGTAGTTGTAACTATTTATGTCTTGTTAGTTACAATCAATAGCGATGATAATATATCACCGACTATCTTACTGATTTTTTACTGTTAAGCACTTTTTGATTGAAAATAAAATATAAAATTACCAACGTTAAAGAAAATTTAGCTGCATTACATTAAAGGTATAGAGTAAAAATAATTCACTACAGCCTAAGTTCATACTATGAGTTGCTAGTAAGATCTTATTACGAATATATAGATACATAACATTAAATAAATAAATTTATCTATATTTAGAACCAAATAGTCAAAGTTACTTTTAAATATTTTTTCACTACAACAAAACATTTAAACAGCGACAAACAGAAATATAAATTTTGAACAGTGACTAAGATTTGCAAATTCATTCTTTACCTATTTACATTTAGAAAATAATAACTTCTTTTTAAGGGGTTTAAAGTAAAACTGGTGTAAATACTTTTCTCAATAATGATACAATTATCTCAATCGGACAATAAAGTAAAAAGTTATGCATAATTATTAATAAAAAATTTACCAACTAATATATTATTGAAATTGAGAACCTATTTTTTGTAGTCGGTAAAATATCCCTAAGCAAATAAAAATAAATATTCGTTAGCTACTCTGTGCACTGACACAGTAATCGCGCCCTCATCACGGCGAAGAGCGAGGAGTCTGTTGATGTTTCATGCAAGTATCATCCCTCCTCCCCCGTTCAGTAACTTACCCCCAGCCCTCCCTTCCCGCCCGCTTCGTTAGCTCCCCTGCACTATTTGAATATGAGAAGCGAGGCAACTTTACAGTTCAGCGATGCTCACGACCCCTAAACTTAAAGTTTTACTCCTTACTGTTTGTTTCAATATAAAATCGAAATAGTTTAAGAATACGACCCCCGGCTTAACTATTTTGTAACCCTTCATGTCACGTGAACAGAAAGATTTTAGGATATCAGATATAATCTGTTTTCGACGGTATTAAAATATACGAACATTTTAAACTACTTATATTTAAGGTTTGCTAAATTATTAACATTATTTCAAATTAACTATATACAATTTTGAACAGACAGTCAATAAAGTAATACATTTAACATTTAAATTAGTTAAATACAATCATTGTTAAATGGTATATATTAAATATATTGACAACTGCAACCGTAAATCTCATAAAACTATATTTTTCTACAGCAGAATTATTTTTAAGTAGAGAAAATCAATAGAACTTGAGTCTTCTGTAACAAATTGTACGTCATGATCTTATATAAAAAAAAAACAGACTTCTTTATCAACTTCTATAAAAAAGAATTAATTCATTTTAACATATATTAAAATTGAATATTTAATGTAGATATTAAAAATTTCTTTAGTAATATCATTTCATAACAAGTTGACTGTTTATTCTCAAGTGAAGGGGTTAAAAGGCAAAGTATCGCTTACTAAAGTTTCTTCTGTAAGTGGAGACGCAAAAGCGAAGTGCTATAAGTGCTACTAACGACTTGATATTGTAAATTTCACTAACGATACTATATCGGTTCACTGGCATTCATTAGGTATACAGAATATCGTAGTATCGAATAATCTAGTTTTACTATTGTTAGGTCTCTGTTCCCGGAAACCGTCTAGGTAGATATGTGCAACCGCAGTTTAGATTTCTGCCGACAAATAATACTGACATGACAAATAAATATTATATCCGGGATTGAAAGGCGATCGTAGCTAGTAGAATTACTGGATTAACAGAACCGTTTTTCTCAAAATGACGAGCTCAATACAGTGTTGTGTATATTATTATCTTAACGCCCCGTCATCAGGTAAACGTTTTATTGTCTCATCGCCATGTGAATAAAAAATCTAGATTCACATAAACACATACATATTTGAATAAAAAATTTACCTGTCAAAAAATTGGTTTTAAGTGTTCTCTATTATTTGGTAATAAGTAATTTTCTATTACTAAATATCGTAATTTTAAATTATAGTAAAATTAAGTAAAACTACAATATATTACCATATCATTATTATTACCTATATACGTCTTATTATTACTAACTCCGTGGTATGGTTTGTTTACTGTATTTTTCACCACTAGTAATTATATTAGGTTCAGTTTCATTAAACCAGAATAGAGCATGTTTATTTGGTTCAAGAAAAAGGTGCTGCCAAAGTAGGTATCTTATGGTATCTATCAAAGCATTTTGTTACATCTAATACAATAGACAGGAAAGATTTAAGTAAAAAATATTTTAATAAAAATTGTATATTGCTTGAAGTAAACAAGATTGATAAAAATGTTGCAAGAGTTAATGAAATCAATAAAATAAATTAGCTAAGCAATTATGTACAATAAGCATAATTATATAAACAATATGTTAAAAATAAAAAATGTAAAATTGAGTATAAGTAAATATAAATAGATATAGTAACAGTGAAATAATATTAAAACTAATACGTTAGCACAAAATGTATGATGGGTAAATGTGAAAATAGGTACCTGAATCGAAGAGTGCAAATATTTAAAAATCAAAAAAGAGTTTTACTACCAATGAGATTACCAATTTTATATTAATATATATTTTAAAGATCTTACAAGTAAATTAAAAGTTAGTAATTTAGTGTGTATACTAGATGTTTGTAATTTATCTGTCGGTTTCGCAATCGACCGCTATCGGAATCACTTGAAGTGCAGACGACGCGACGGCGGCGCGCTGTTCGGGCAATTGACCGCTGTTACTTTATATTACACAATTACACGGCGATTACATATCATCGAATCGAGTAACCGATATATCCAACAATTGACACCAATATTATGACCAAATAATATTTACTTTGAATTTAAAATGTCCACCTAATTTTAATCATTCACGGTAGTACAAAGTTGAGAAAGCAAAGAATTTCCTTTCTAAAAGACTTCTTATTTATTGTTATTAAAATTTCTAACTGTGTTGATATAACGAGAAATATAAATAGATAAAAATTTACATTACCTTATAACTTATACTAAATAAGTATGTGTTTAAGTAATTGATCTATAAACACGCCATTACAGTTCATTTAGAGACTAGCACTGAATTCTCTTTTTCCCATCTTTCTGCCCACAAATATTTTCATTATTTATTTTCTTTTTATTTACAATATCTATCAAGATAATTATTTAATTTCTATTGATATTGTTTACCAATCAAGTCAAGAAGTGACGAGATGATGACTGGGGAGTGTTTTAATGGTAATATAATTTTTGACTATTAATTCCTTTAAACAAGTTTGATATTCAGCAAAGAAATCATTATAAAATTGTAAACGTGAATGTATCAATGTAAAAATCTTAGGTTTTATTTTAAATTTGTGGTAGTTAAAACTATTTATTTATTTATTTACTTACACTTTGTGCAATCAAAATAACAGAGAAAATTATGTATAAGAGAGACACAGTAAACAAAAAGGAAGACAAGTATTCAGATTATTATGGTAAAAGAAGATTGTAGGCCAAATGCATTAAAAAATATTATGTTTTCTAATCGCAAGGCCCTTTGTTATATATTATTATATATATTGCAAGTCCTTCTAGCCATTTTCCTTATTTAACAAATTTGTATGTTAATGCTTCATATTTGAAAATTCTCAAATGCAGACATCAACTCATAAAAATCCCTCACCCCAAGAGTAAGCACTCAAAAAACAAAGCCCCGGGCGCCTAAGCTTCTGAATATTTCAACAGATCTCTGTTGTTGAAATATTAAGTCAATGGGGGTAATTGATCTGTTAAAAACCTCACAACAGAAGCTTTTACAATATAAATTATAATAGACACTTATATCGTATCAAAGCTCGATGGTTAATCGAGAAATTTTGAATAAGGTATGTAAAATAATATAACTTAACAAATGGTTACAATACATTGGCTTTTTGTAATAAAATTATTAACTCTTATCATTAAAAATTGTTGTTAAATCATTGAAATAAATGTAATTTTTTCAAAAAATGTAATCAACGTTGCATGCGAAGAAAAACTATAAAACTTTTCTTATTTTCCTGACCTCAATGTTTAAACAATGTTTTTAATAATGTCATGGAGTCAACTTTAGCATAACCTCTCTTTTTCGACGTTGTTTTGAATGTTGCAGATGCTTTTTTATACTCTTTTCACTGGTTTTTTTAATTTCTAACTGACAAACCTTTCTAAATAATCATCCGAACCGGATATCTTTAGATATGATTGTATTATATAATAAAAAGGAACGAAAATCAAGATGCATGAATTTAAAAACCTCCACTTGTAATCCCTAATTTTTTATAGCCGATACCTTTTCACCAAATACATTTTTCTAACATATGTTTAAAATTTACTAACAGATAAATATTACAGTTTATATTTATACAATAATCTCATAAAAACATATCTTTAATCACTTACCTCTGCCGCTTCGTCCTACAAATCTCAAGTCATTGAATTTGGCAACTTGGTTCTTCATAACAGCAGTGCAATTTCTGAGTTCAGCGGAACAGTTCTCATCGTTGCCAGCACGGACGGTAACAAGAGTACCATCACCGACGTCTCCCAGCGCCACCACCTTGAATGCGACGGGGAGAGTCTTGTTCGATCGCCAATGCGGCGGTAAAACTGTACACACCTAAACAAATCATTAAAAACAATCAGAACGTATTAAATTACTAATTAACTAGCACTGGATCTTTTTTCTTTTTAGTAAGTATAGTCAAAATCAACAAGTTGTCCATTTGCCCCTAATTAGAATGTTTACTCAGTACAGTGAGTTCATCGACTAGAGACAGAATCTTCAATCTAATGACCTCAATAATTTCACTACAACTACCCTTTAAACCAATAAAAGTTCCCCATGAAGATAGGCATAATTTTTTCACATTAACATAATCTAAAAAAAGGTACTCACAACATGTGGACTGCCAGTTTTCACCAGTTCCCCTGGGTGGTCCGCCAAAAGCCCCTCTAGCGTTCGTTCAGCCAGAAGCTCCGCCGTGAGGGGCTGGCTAGGCAGACCGCTGCCGCCGTAACTAGAAGACGGCGCTTCGTGTCCAAGCCCGTTAGTAGTTGAACTCACTTCACTCGATAGATGCATCGTCCACTTTGTTAGTTAAATCACCATATAATTATTCACTAAAGCATTACTTAAAAATAAAACAGTTTGCAATAGTTCACAACATCCGTCACATAATTTCAATCAGTCGATTCGTAATGAATTTGTGATATAATCTACAGTTTTCTAGATGTGTGGCTTCTGCACACAATGACGCCATGATGAGTAGTCTCTGAAAAAATAAAGCAAAATTAATGTGAATAATATGTAATGTATCAATATTCTTCTTAATCGTATCGTACACTCAAGGTAGAAAAATCATAGTTGCAAACGAAAACAGCACCATACTTGTAACTCTTATGGGAATATAGGTGCAGTAGTTTTCTTCTATTTTGCTGCCCTTTCCACCAGCTCTTTTAGGCTTTACACTGCACTACTGGACGGCCACATTACAAGAAATAACGCTGTAGCTAAAGATTTCTCTAGCAACAACACACTTCAAACCAGAATACATTAGTATGAATGAATAATTAAGACCTTCCAATTATTGTGCAATTTTAATAACACTGTGTCGATTCAAAGGCCTTTAATTTTCCAATATTTATGAAAAGGTTATAGGAGATATACTTTTATTTAGCGATAACCAAAAGGCGGCATCAAAGTGACTTCCGCGCGAGAAGAGCACGCACAATCAGTAGCCGGGGCGGGCGGAGTCGGGGTGCCAAATCAAGCGAATACAATAAAGTATTCGTGTTTTTGGTAACAGGACCCGACAACGACTAATATTGGCTTTTTGAAACGATACACGTTCCATACATAATAAATTACACATTAAGTAAACAAACCTTAATGAAATGTTAATGATTTTCGACCTTGCACGGTCAAACATATCGCAAAGAATATTCTGGCGCTAAAATGTTAACGGCCGAAAAAGGATCACCAACTAAACTTCTAATATATCCTAGAAATCGAACCCGGGGCCTTCAGAGAGAAGCAGTTAACTACTACGTTTAAATTTGACAAAAAATAAGAACAGCAACCTCATCCCCATCATCAAACATTTCTTGTTGTTTTTTTATTATAATAAGTTGAAATGGCATCCATATAAGAAGAATAAGAAAACTCTTACAGTAAAAAATATTGATTTCAAATATAGTATAACTTATGTATATAAGCTTACGAATGTATGAGCTCCAAAATGAAAGGGCAAATAACAAGAAACATCACCCGTCTTTGCTCACGGCTGGTTAACCGATGCTTCCTCCGACTTAGCGAAACAACCGTCTTTGATCTCTGACACAATATTAAGATACAGAACTGAACGTCATAGAGGGGTATTCCTGAAGACATTTCTATCTCATGTCATATTTTCTATTCAATTCAAAAATTTCTAAACATCAAAAATATGTACAACCTTTAAAAAGCTAGATTTTCTTTAATTAATAATTACTTCCACATTCTTAAAGTGAAGCTTATTCTTTATGCCAAATAGGTGGCAGGCCCAGAGATAGATTCTATTTTATTAAGTTTCTCGAAAAAGTTTAAGGTCACCCAAATCCCATGTACGCATGGATAGGTTGTTATTATTTTTAAAATATAATTTGTTATGATTACAAGTTATTTAAACGTTATTTTAAAAACAAGGTATCTATGACCTTGACCAACTTTAGTGACTACAACATACGTGTAAATGTTATGAAAAACATAAAATACGTTAATTCTAGTCTAGATAATCGGTAAGTAGTTTTCAGGAAGAGGGTATTCGTCCCTCAAGGCGAGGTACACGACAAATAGGCCGATAGATGTTTGCGTAGCGCGATATGTCGAACGGCATGTTAAACTTAATTTCTGAAGGGGTGATACGAGCCCCGACAACATGTCTTTTACTGCCTTTCAGCGTGTTTACTTTGATTCCTATCGCATAATGGATTAGAGGGAATATATTCCTAATAACATTTTCAATTTCTTTTTTCCAAATAGTTACCACTTTTAATCGACGATAAGAGAGAGGCATTCAATTCAACTCGCATCTATTCGATGTTCTGATTTTTATTAAAAATGAATATTTTATAATTTGTGTGCCGAAGATAGTTTTATTGAAACACATGCAAACATATCTCTGGCCTCCCCAAAATGGTAAAAAGTCTCCAAATCTAAAGTATAATATAATGTTAATAAACAATGAGGAGTTAATATTCTATTTTAAACTATAATTATTGTTGTCGTAACGCATTAACAACCAATGTTAACTTTTAATTATAAAAGCATTTATTAAACATGCACCCATAAACGTGCCCCTAAAACAACATCAGTCTAGTCTCCGGCAGAGATTCACAGTGGATTTATCTCATGAATAGAAATGCAGTAAAATCTTAACTTAAAAACATGCGGAAAGGGAAGAGGTCGTAAATAATAAAGCGCGTACGGCCGTATAGGGGTACCGTACAAGTCGGTAAGTGCTCGTTACCCGGCCCTGCACCCTTCCACAAAGGAACACGCCGAATGGGGTAAACACATATTATACCAATCGTATCTATTTCATAGTCCTGTGTTTATATTCGGACTATGTTTCATTGATAAAGTTTTACACAGCTACCTTTTTGTTAATAACGGTTAATAAAAACATGAAAAAACTTCCTATAAATTTATTTCTTATCTTAAATCTCTTTTTTTAAGCCCTTATCCGGAAAGGTGGATGCTATAAGTTTAACGCGTGGTCGATAAATCTTTACGTACCGTTGCAGTTTCCTAACTTAACAGACCTTGTCTAAAATTAATTTATGTTTATAAGCATTCTTAATTTCTGTTAAAAGTCGATTAAGCCACTTAAAAGCTTTTTCTATTTAATTAGAGATTTTTGTTTACCGAAGTATTATATTGACATGATGCTTTGAATATTATTTTTCGATATAAATGTGTTTACACTCTGCTGCTAGAGGTCGTCACATTTGGCAACTAGTATTTAATTCCCGGATCAATCATGCACAATCTACTAAAGAATCCTATTTTATTAATGTCGAAAGATTAAGAACAATGATAATTGTTTATCATTTAAACTAAACTTCTGTAATACGAAATTCTCATGCTCCACTGTCGAATCTAATTTTACCGTTACAGCTGTACGACCGGCAAAAATAGGCGAAACCCTTCGTTTTCTAATAACATCCATTATCAGCCCTACTCTAAAGAGGAGCCTACACGAGCAGAATCAATAGAAGTGTAGGGACACGAATTCCTGAGGGCGTCCCCGGAGACGGGTCGGACACGGATAATGATCGTCCCACCAGCGACGGGTACAAATGGGTTAGCAAATGTAATATCCGATCGTGTCCGAGCCCTGGGTACTGATATTCAAACGAGCAGCAAGACGGACACGAGACAAGAATCGGACATCCGGTACGACGATGTAAGATCGCGCCCGTCCACAAAGCTTACCAATGTTAATTATTGTATATAATCAAAAAGTAATTAAAATCCGTAATTTTGAAATAAAACTATCGTAAAAAATAATACCACGAATAAAAAAATTGCAACCAGAAGCAAACACAAACAATACATTAAAATCACATCCGTACCATTAATAATGGGAGCTTTTAATAATATGAAATCAATTGAATTAATTATAAATAGTTATGTATTTAAGACATGATTAATAAATAACTATCTGTAAACATTATAGTCTCATTAAAAAAAACTAAGTTACTATAACAATAAATGAAATAGAAACAGGGAATTATAATTATAACATTTTAAGATCTGACAATATTTGAAATTATGCAATTATTTGTCGAGTAAAAATATTCGAAACAATTAATGAATATTGCAAAAATTACAATAAATGTATACAAATTTAAACAAGAAAAACGTAGTAATATAGATACAATATTTTGGTTTCACTAAAACGTGATGCAAACTAGAATTTGTTAAGTCTGCAAGGGTCGGCCCTCTCCCGCGCAATAACGGTGACAATAAACAACATCGAACAATCAAGCAGTTAAATAAGAATCAGGAGAAACGTAGCGGGGAGTAGAGGCGTAATTTATTAAAATCTCATCGAAACATAAGATATAAAAGATTTAAATAGTATTGCAATTATTATTATTTATTTATTAACTTCACTGTTTTACATTAATAAGAAGCAATGAGATGAACCGAATGTTCACCAGCTGATAAATAATATTCTTTCTCATAAAACTGTGGTAATAAGTAATGATAAACACTGCATAATATGCTCTACCTAGACAGTATCTGGCAACAGAAACATACCATTAGCAGGCATCTTCATCAGCCGATAGACGTCCTCTGCTGGACATAGGCACTGCTGGACATAGAGAGAGATTTGGACTGTCCCCCACCACGCTGGCCCAATGCGGGTTGACGAAGAGCCAGAGCATAATTTTTTGATTAGTAGGGTGCACCGCGAGCAGATGTTGGTTGGCTAGGGTCTTTCAGTTTTTGTATAGGACCCCTTACACCTCCTCAACAGGCTTAATTTCTAATATTTATTTATTTTAATAATAATAACTTTTATGAATTTGTAAAACAATAGCAATTATCTTGAAAAAAATAAAGATATTTAAGTAAATTATAATTTACGTATGTCAGAAGAAATTTTTAATCTATTCAAAATGTTCGGCGTTCCAAATTTAAAGCTCGCGCTAACAACGAGCCCAATCTCGCGAACAATGCCGCCAACCCTAACGTATGAATGTGCAATGGAATTACTCTCTTCTGCCGCTGCTGTCAAAGAATAAATTGACATATCGCCAGAATAATTATAACAATTTCTTCTTTTAAATATTTTTGTTTTTATACAGATACAAATTTTACAAGTATAGTGTTTATTAAATTTACTAAAGAAAGTTCATAATTACCAAAAACACTGAGTTACTTTTTCTTAATTTGTATCGGTAATAATTTTACTGTTTCTTATCTAAAACAATTCTCAATACTCCAAAAGCTGCTTTTTAATCATAAGTAGTAGTTAATATATAAAAATAATAGAAGGTTTAAAAAGTTTTACGTCATTAATTACAAAATCCTTATTTCAGAAAAAAAAGTTTATGTAAAATTTACACGGCATTACGACTATTTTATAAATATTCTCTTTTATGTTACTAGAGTTGAATTAATAACAATTGCTTTAATTCTTTTTAAATATGTGTAATAAAAGTGTAAAATAAATGTAACGCGGAGTGTTTTATTTAATTTCATGATAATTTTTTGTATTAATCATGATACAAGTAAAACTTACATTCGTAACTAAAATTAACAGTTTATTTTTTCCGCCTAGCGATTAGTGCTAAAGAAACAAACGTCAATTAAAAGGTACAGGTGAAAGTTAGGGGACCGCGACATCCATCCTAATGGGAGTTCTCACTTACTTTTTAACAAGTTTCCTTTGGTGAGGTTAAAGTGAATTAGACAGGAATAACCTGATGTATATAAAAATGAGGATAACATTAAGCATTTATTTTGGGGAACTATGTGTTTTTAATATCAAAAATTGTTTTGCGTTATAAAAAAAATGTTTTACTTTAATTTAGTTTGCAATTTATTTTTGTTTTTCCAAGGAAATCACTTACAGTTTATTTAATAATAATAAATGAGACAAAACATTATGTAGTATATAGATGAGCACATTAAACATGAACGTCGTAAATGTTAATGTTTTACGGAACGTGAAACTTAAACAAAACTTTAATTAATCTCGTACTAGTCACGGCCGCGTGGAGGCGTCTAGCCCGGCGCTATCACAACGCGCCGTCATATCAGAAGTTTAATCGTCGCGGCGTACTGCGCGCGCGGCTAATGAGCCTGCGGTTTTCGGGAAAACATAAGAGTAAAACCCCTACCGCCCCTCCCGCGCCTTCACAACTCCACCGACTTACGCAAACTTTACATTAATTAATTTCCAACATTCAACATCCTCTCAACACACTATATTTACATCTGTTATTAGCCGGTGAAACATAAAAACATGCTTACACAAAAAACGTACTTACTTTAGTTGTGCAGAAAAAAAATTAAAAAGTCCTGTTCTCAGCTAACATTAATGGCACTAAAACACTAACACCTTAGTCCGCACCAAATAAAAAAAAGTTTTCATATATAGCCACGGAGGCGCGCGCGTCCGCCGCCGAAACGTGGTCGACATTAAAACCTTAGAGGG
The DNA here is from genome assembly GCA_018246255.1 of Pachliopta kotzebuea. Taxonomy (NCBI): domain Eukaryota; kingdom Metazoa; phylum Arthropoda; class Insecta; order Lepidoptera; family Papilionidae; genus Pachliopta; species Pachliopta kotzebuea. The sequence continues at coordinate 20,629 of DWLS01000762.1, forward strand.
AAAGAAACGGTCCCCTTATTACGTCTCGAAAGAAATTCGCACACAGGGGCAAAGCGAAAGAAGTCCACCCACACTACCGCGCTGCAGCAACGCGACACGGGGGGAACTACGCCGTTGTGTGCGTACGGCGCAAATAAGTATTAAAAGAGATAGGTACAAAATAAATATGCTAAATAATAGCACTACTGTGATATAGATTTAGTATGTTGATATTATTAGAAGAAAACTGTACGCTCTAATAATTTCAACAAGATTTCTTTTAAATATATATTCAAAAGGGTTATTTTTTAACAATTCTCAAAGAACTTACCAATCCTACGTATATACAATAATACTTTAAAATTGTATTTTATTGTATTAATATAAAATATTTTCTTTTATAGTAATGCTTAAAAAATTATCTCGTTTAACATTACATTTAGAATTCCGTACAACAATTTAAGGAAAAATGTTTTTAGATTTTTTTATGTCTTATTGTTTTAAGAGTAAAAAAATTATATCTACTAGTCTATCAATCTTTTTAATAATTATTTCATATAATTACCATAAAATCGTATATTAGTGAACTAAAGTCATATGGCGTGATATTTTAATTATTATACATATATATACTTTAAAGATTTATTAGCAAATTATTACTACGCCTTACGATTTTAATTAGCAAAAATATACCTGTAGTGGATATATATACACATAAATAAATTAAAAAGCATTCCATAAATCTGTGTTATTCATACATAATATTGAATAAACAGTGCTAGCTATGGCGATGTCATAGATCTTAAAAATAATTTTAAATTTTGCTGCAAATGATATAAATTTTTAACATTTATTATTTATTCAGTGACAGTTAAAATATGTACGCGGTTTAATTAGCAAAGCTTGAAGCCGATACAGCGCCGTATCGTTGACAAAAGGATGAGCATTTCACAGAAACCTCTTCGCTTATACCGACCACGTCGCACCCACACAGTGGCAAACCACATACCGCGCGTAATTATACACGCACACATTTAAATTCGCACTACTACAAGCCCGAAACCCGCACGCCCACCCGCCAAACACGCCCAACGTCTTGGGTTTTCTTATAAACCACGTTGTGTTCGACGTCCCGCTCCCACTCCTCACGCTTTATGGACTCCTCTCCTTCTAGCGCAATGACGAGCTTCACATAAAACGGGCGCCACATTCCCGCCTTTTTTCCCACTCCATTTTGACAGCTCGCGGCTCCATTTCTGGCCGGAAACTAAGACAGTGTTCACAGAATAGTGGAAACGGTTTTATTTAATTACCAAAATGTGTATAAATTATGTTATCTCCTATATCCTCTTATTTAAACAAGACCTTCTAGAAAAATCTAATGATATAACAAACTTAACTATCATAGTTATCTCATTTTAATATTGAATATTTCATTTACTTTAATTTGTCATTGGGTACTTTACAACGCCTTATGATTACAAATAAACATAAAGGTTAACGTAGAAGTAAATACACAAAAGTTAAATATAGCTAAACTAGGATGTCACTTAGAAGGCCATTTCGACGAGCTTGGTCTAATGTCATTGCATGGACCGTTATCTACATCGAATTTCATTACGTTACAATAAAATCACATTCCTTTCAATGCCACAAAAACTCCTTTCTTAAACTAATGTTGCCACCCTTTCATATACTTTAACGTCACATTAATTTTCGGTCCAATAGCTCCATTTTCAAGCACTAGCATTTTTAAGAACAAGAAAATTAATTAAATATTAATTTAGGATGGTTTAAATTTGAATTCGTATATTTAAAATATTTGATCATAGTATACAATTTATTTATTTATAGCAAAATCTCGCACTTTGTTATAAATTTTTCACATTTATTGATAACGTTTTTTTGTTGTCGAATTTATGTAAAGCAAAGTGAAAAGGATACTTGAAAAGACCTGCCCATAAATTTGTTGTGTTAGCCTTAAATCAATCAAGCTACAATCCAAAGCATTGAGAAGAAAAAGCAATATGATTTTCGTATTTAAAGAGAGATGGGAAAGTTGTGTCGCTTCTTAAGTTTACAGTGTGTGCTACGTCTTATCGACTAAGTGGCTCAAGACGCGTTAGCGGGCGCGGGTGTAGGAGCGGGCGCGGGTGCGGGCGCGGAGCGGGCGCTGGGCGGGGCTGCGGAGATGCGGCACTCCGCTATCGGCACACCGTAACACACATTTTTCCCGCCGCAAACCTCGCGCCGGGGGTTAGCCGCGACCCGCAGACCTCGTCCGGAGAGAACGGGGCGGGGATACGTGCTGTCCCACTCGCACGCGCACGCGCGATGAAATGCGATGAGCGCGGCAAATTTGACAGTTTCATTGAGCACTTGGGAACAGTTACACTGGTTTATCACAAATATTTTACAATAGTTGTAAGTTTCGACTAAAATACTTAACTACCTCTACACTCTTTTTGACACATATTTAATTTCTCTTGATAACCATTTTCCACATCTTTGAAATTATAAACTTATTTTCATCAATTCGTCTACCTATCTATCTTATGGAACACAAATATAATCTAATTATTTCTATTACTGATAGAGGCAGGATATATACAAATACTAATACACTTGATTGTGCCCTGTCATGGAGTTACAAAAAAAGGAGTACATCAGGTTTTTACAAAAGTCGGTCTTATCGCTAAGCAGCGATCTCTGCCACACAACCTTTGGGTAGAAATTTAAGCTAAGCAAACCAAATCTATAAAGTGCACACGAACAGTGAAAAGTAATCAAAATAAAAACAATAGAAATTGTAATAAAAATAGAATAAAATAATACAATAATTCAGTAATTTCATTATATATATACAATGAATAATATACGTTCATGAGAATGTTGATCATGTTATAGCTGCATATTAGAGCTGCAGATAGTGACTTTGACATGTTTTATAAGCGATTCAATACTTTCACTGCATATAACAGAGAAGAGTAAAGATTTCCAAAGCTTCACGGCGGACACAGTGAAGGATTTTGAAGAGGAAGGAGTGTGTGAAGAAGTAAAAAGAGAGAAGTTACATAATACACAAATACATATATGTAATAAACAAATTGAATAAAAAAAATCTTTAACAGTGATTAGATTAGGCTTTACAACAAAATAGTTTTCCAATACCGAGTGTAAACTGTTTAACCGCAGATAACTATCCGTTGTTAAGAGGCGGATGGCATATCAAAACAAAACGTAACAGCGGGCTAATCATGCGGCGGCGGTCGCTGACAATTTGTAGGTTAGCCGCGGGACCGCGGAGCGACCGGCCCCCGATCCTTTACACGCAGACCATTACCACGCAAACTTCAAGTAACATTCGGTTATCTGCGTATAAGAGATTTAAACATTAACCGTAAACCCTTGGGATATTCACAATAATTCCCTGTTAAACGTTTAAATGACAAAGAATAACTTTCAATAGTTGACTATACAATTACGTATATGTTTATATCAAAACAACTTCAATACTGTAATAACAAATAATCTCAATGATTATTATCATCAGCTTTTATTATTCCACTGATATCCTTCTCCAACGAATACTAATACAACATGAGGGTATTCAAGAAAAGGGCTTACCACTTCTTCTTTCAAAGTTGGCAACGCAGCCAGTACCCCGCAGCTGCTGCAACTGTCCATGAGCCTCAGTGATCACTTTGCATTATGATAACTTTTCGCTCATGTGTCCTCTTTCCCTTTAAAAAAATAATACAGTCTTCAACTATTCGCATACTTTTGGCAGGTGATCCATACCGCTACAATTATGACTATAATCGTCATAATCACAAATCTTTAACTATGAAACAATAATTATAAATAACTATTACAGATCGCATTACGCTAATTTACACTATAAAAAATAGAGGAAACCGTATAAAAAAATCACACAACACCGTGTACGATGTTTACATGGCGTATGACAAACACATCAAGTCGCGACGCGTGTAAACCGGGGGCACCGACATCGCTGAATAAATAAACCGACACTTGTTCGTAAATAAACAATTTAAAATGTCAAGAATAGAGAAAGGGCAAAGCGCTACCCTTTCACATTATTTTGACTTTAATTCCCTTACAATTTGTTATAGTTTGCGTACAGTAAACTTTTAATAATTACACGTGTTGATTACTTTGCAAACGCTGAACATATGTTTAGTAAATTCTATGTTTTATTCTTTTATTCTATATAGCATTTCATTTTTCATTTACGAAAATCTATTCCCTTTACTTGTTGTTTACTATTAAAATTATTTCATTTTAGTGACTATCATTTGAAAATTTATCTATATTTAACAACTTTTCATTGACGTATAATTTTTCTGCCACCAACAGCAGCTATAGAGTTCATTTAAAGCCTAAAACTACAAAGTTGTTATTACAAAATGATTTTTATACTCAGCAGTTTCTTGCAAAGGAAACTGTAACCATAATTCTCGAAAATAAATTATGAAGATGAATATGAAATATGTCAAAAAAACAAATCCCAAAGTATAGTCTATACTAGAAGTTTTGTTTTTTGGAGGTTTCTGTAATGAATATTTTTTATACAAGATAAACATAAATATCCAAGGACCCATATTCAACTAAAGAGCAATAAATGGTAGAGTTTTAAAGGTGATTAGATTACCTTCGTTACATTGTCAATATCCACCAATGGTAGTATTACTATATACCAACTCTCAATATATGAAAAAAAAAGAAATTTTTGGACAAAAACACTTTATTAATTACGGCTGTTGTACCTTAAAATCATTTTAAATTAAGATCATGTCAATCTATTTAATAACATTATGTATTTAATCAAGTAATAGTACATAATAATGATAAGATAGCATAACTATTAAAAGATGTACATAAAAGTTAAAAAAGCCCTGAATAATAATATCCGGGAAAACCAGAAATAAAAAAAAATCCAGTAACAAAATATTTTTAGGTTTTATCTGATTAAATATATCTACATAGGTATTAATGAATCTATTGTAAATTTTATAAAAGATTTAATTTCGATTCCGCCTACCACCCCTCATATTGTAAACCTATCGCCATGAGAGCATTTTTCTCAGTGGATCACTTTCTACTTGCAAACCTTAAGAGATGTCGGTTTTCAATTCTACAGTTATTCTATTAAATACATTATCCTCCATTGACATGTATTTTATAAAACAAATATAAAGTTAAAGGAAAATAAAATTTGTAAATAAATTAAACGAAAATTTTAGAAAGTTAACGAGCAATTACGCAGTAGACGCCGTGAAGTAGAAGCTAAGTTCACACCACGCGCGTGTCAGCTATACCAGCTCCGTAAGCTGGTTATAATCGAGCAGCGGAGCGCGCTGCAGCTGTGTCTGAGGAACGGGAGACCATAGTGACACCAGCTGAGCTCTATCGATAAAACGGGATAAAGAAATCACATAGTATTTATTCAATAACAGTATTTTTATTTTTCCACTTTGTACATAATGTAAAGTAACAGCAAATAATAATTATACTAAAAATAATGTTGTAAAAGCGAGCTTAACTCACTTTGAGTTTTTTACCAGCTAACCTTAGTGAAAGCGTAAGCCTATATAGGTAGTACAATGTACAAGTTAGGAATATATATAAGATAAAGTAATTATTTTATCATGTATCTAAGAAAAGTAGAAAATTAGAGCTGGATGCACTTTAGTCATACACTCGACGAATTAGTCGTCGTCATCTCGTTTTTAAAAATTTCCATTATTCTACAAGAGGCCGACTTAATGCCTAAAAGCAGTTTCTATTAATCAACCTAAATTGAAGAGAGATGTACTGATAGCCGAGTTAAAACATTGTTTTTTCCGGTATCTTGGAAAGAAATATTTACCTGTAGCCTTCTGCTTGTGCCCTTTAAAAAAATAACCGGATAAACTTATTGTAACTAGTAAAACATACTGTATATATAATATTATTTTCAATGTTAAATTCGACATTTCTCATTTAATAATTACCTCTACCAAAGTATGTATACACTACATCTTTTTTCTGTTACTTTAAGTATTGATTACTTACACGTTATTCAATTTGTTTTCATTATATAAACATTTGGTTCATTACATGTCAAAACATTTATTCATATAATTGTTTTGTAT
>DWLS01000763.1:0-26758 GCA_018246255.1 Pachliopta kotzebuea
TCTTTACCTAACATGAGTGAATATCGTTGTCATGAGAATTAAAAAGTTCTAACCTCAAAATCGTCATTACTGGTAACTGCGATTACAATTGATTAATTTTTTTCAATGTATATGTGCTATAATCGAAGCAGGTTATTTACCTACTTATAAATATACCAATTAAGTAAGTATTAAAGCAAAAGTAAGCAAAAATCTACAATATCCTTCGGAAGCAAACACGGCAATGTTTGTATCCTGTTGTTTGATCGCCGAAATAGGCCCTGCAGGCCATTATAGCCCTTCATTATATATACGACAACAGTTTTTTTTTATTTTATAAATGCTATTAATAACAGAAGCAATAACTAACTTAAATTTATAAACACATAATAATTATGAACACTTTCTTCAAATCTGTGTATTTGCTAATATATAACAAAAGGAATTTTATAGTGAACACTCAAAACAGGGAATAGTTTTAGCATTAGTAATTAATGAAAATTTTAGTGTTTACCAAGTTCTATTACATGTGTAGTAAAGGTTAAAAAATAGCATTACATTATGTTCACCTCTGTAAAGTATATATATTTTTGTAATATCCATTATCCCAAAAATACTTTGGTGAGTTTCACGCTTTTACTTTGTGTCCCCAATTTGTGATTAGCAACACTTTTATTTTTGAAAGGAATAACTTCAAGACGAATACTCTAACAAATGTTGGACGAAATTTATTGATTTGAAGATAACTTTGTGCCACGTTTCAATGTTTTTCAAAGCTCTAATGCCTATTCAATGTAGACGAAAGCTAAACTTTAACATCAAACTTTATATTTTCACTTACTAAACCAGCATTTTATTTCGTTTTGTTTGCTTTTTTCTAGTTCAGGCGCACTTTTATTTTGCAGTGTTAAACATACTATTCATATCTAACAATTTTGACTTTAAAAGAATAGTATGGACTTAATAGTTGGAAGTTAAGGCATTTATAAGTTAAAACGCAGTTTAGCCTTCGTATGTACGAGTATATAAGAATTACAGTTTTCTTTCTGAATGCTAGTTTATGTATTATACATATATACATAATACACATGTACATGAAAAAAATCCTGTTAGCCTAGTGATTTGAACTTTGGCCTACTTTGAAGGTATCTGCACTAAAGAATTTTTAAATTCACGTGCAGTTAGTATAACACCAGCTAATATCACGTGCTATGACGGAGAAGAAAAACATCGTGAGGAAACCTACATATCTATGTCATGACCATCCGTGGCCGGACTAGTATGTGAAATTGCAAACTTCTCCATTATAGCTGCCAAGAAAGAAGTCGTATGTTTCTCTCTACGTAATGACCACGACCCTCAGAGGAAGTACGACTTAGAAGAATGTATAATATATATATAAATAGTGTCTAGGACTATATGCGAGTCCATAATTTAACATTATATAGTGAGAAAAAAATGTCACAAGCAACATTATTTTTTTAATATCAGAATTTTAAAAAATATAATAAAATTCTTAAAAGGGGTTCTAAGGACATATATTGAATGTTTCTATATAAGGGGTCCGCAAAAATTTTCTCACGTGAGAACTTTTTATAAGTGGTAAAATACATGGGAGCTTCTAATTTACAACCCATTTTTATTACTCGTGCGTAAACAAAAAGCCTTGAAAGCGACGCTCATACCGGAATTGAGAATGAACTTCTGATTATAAGCCAAAGGTGATCGGACTTCATATTGCAATATTTCCTTTTGTAGTATACGTCCTTTACCTTCTTGCAATTACTGGTAAACTTGTTTTAAATGATGTCATTTATGAAACATCATATACATGAAGATCCGTACTATAATGACCGCGATAAATATTATCCTTGTAATACATAAAATAATAATTAAACAAAAAGTTCGTTTCCTACATTATTCATGGTACATAATTATTATAATTTAATTTTCACGTACCCGTTTTTGCATAAGTTAATTTCTGGTAAAGGTTTTATTATATGGTAGTCCCGGGTATTATTTGGTCCCAAATATTCCCTTGTTTAAAAGTTTATATTCAGCAGGACATCAATAGGCTTAAATAACGATGATGATTACTCAAATGCTGAAACTGTTATTATATTATTGTGCCCCTATATTGTGTTCTCAAATTTGCAATTCAAGTAGGCTATTACATGGTATTCGAAATGCCGTGCATCATTGGTAATTTGCAGCTGTAACAGTTTCGCATCAGTTTTAATTGTCTCCGCGGCGTATGGATTATGGTTAGTTTCCTTACCCATATTGTAAATATTCTATTTACTAATCCTTGCTACTGCTACACGTTTATTGCTGTGTTCTAGCTGTCAGAATATAAGAGCAAAATTATTCAGATCGTATATGCTTCACCATTTTCCGTTCTATAGTGACATAACAACAAATGAATTGAAGATAAAGCATTTTGTGGTTTAATTTGATAAAACATAATCATAATGGGAAAGAAATAGTACTTTTGTTATGCTCTCGAAAATAAAATTTTTGGCCGGTAATGGTAAATCATTAAAATGACTTCAATGCCTCACGGAATATATATTACAAGGGTATGATGAGTCTAATAATTTTGTATTATCAACTAACGTAAATGATGAAGCAAACAGTTTTACCATATTTTCAGAGCATAATAAAAGAAGTTGCCAGCAAACCTTAGAGAAAGAATTTAATTTAGTTTAAAATAACCTTTTTATTTCACTATTATACATTACTTATAACTATATATCACAAAAAAAGTTTACTTTACTTTTGTGTGCCATTTATCTGATTCGAAACATCACAATAACCTGTTATTAAATCTCTTGACTTTTTAAGCTTGAACAGATTGCTTACTACATGTAGTATATTCATGAATAAAATTCAAAACGATTTATATACTAATATACACGTGTGCCTTAAATTATTCAAAATTTCGAAGTGTGTTTAAAAATTTAAAAGTCGTTTGCTTGGTTTCCAAGTGTAGTACTATTAATTCACTGATTGATTGTCATTCCTTCTACATCGGCTGTTTTAAACATTTCTATAGATATTTCTACATTGTCAATTTTAAACGTCGTTAAATTGTTCGTAAAATGCCCGCGCAGCTTTTATAGCGTCTAAAATGAACTTATCTTCACAAGGATTGTCGTCAAAGAAAAACGCTCCACATTTCAATGCCTCCGAACAATGAGAATTAATCACTTTTTCATTACAGCAAGATAAAATTGCTCTAGCGCAGGGGGAAATGGTTTTGGGCGGAGTCCCGTCTTCTCCTCTTCGCGTATTGAGTATGTACTGAAGTTCTTCAATAGTGAGTTTTGCTTGTGCTTTCAAATCATTAGGAATATTTTTAATCTCTTTCCCCCAGGTGTGACAAATATGATTATATAATAAAACAATTACGGCAAGGTTCAATACTTTCGATGTCATCTGAAACAATAATTTAATATATAGCTTTATATGTGAATTTTTTTTGAGGCATGTTTTTTCCTTACATTTGATCACCCACATAAGGCCTACTCTTTCATTTAAGTTAGCTGGTAGAAAACTCAATGCGAGTTAAGCTCGCCTGTACAATTTTATTTCCTTACAATAATTATTTGCCGTTACTTTACATGTAAATAAAAAATATTAAAACTAATTATCAAGTTATGTGCTAATTATTTCACAGTCATTTATTCATAATACCTTTATTCAATATAAATTGAAGACTACAAAAGTTACAATTTACGGTATAACATATTGTATCCTGGTCTAATTATACCATTGGCGCTCTATTAAAAACTTCGTCAGGGCAATAGTTCAATCAGTATATTTTTGAACCTACCTCTAAAATATACATAATAATGAATTAATACAAACCACTAATATATTATGCAATAATTCAAAAGTTATCCATTTGCGTAAGAACTTTACATTCAGCCCAGAAAAATATTTATGACGTATTGTTTTTAAAAAATGTATTACTATTTTGATTTTTTACATTTGGGGTAATACGAAGTATATTGTCATGATCGACAATGATTTTTATTTCATGTTTAAAAAAAACTTAAATAAACTAGGGATAGAATGATGAAAGGTAAATTAGATAAAGAGACCACAGATCTACACGAGACGACGGGCCACTAATTTTTCCTGCTCTCACACAAAGTAGTTCTATTAAATTTGTCTAAACTTGTTTATATTAAAGTCACCTTTGCTATTTCCTACCAGTTCGTAGACACTATTTTCCAACGGCAATTTAAAGTAGAAACTAATTATACGGTCTTATTATAGAGGTCCATTCAAAAATTAATTGCTTAGGTGAGAAATCGTCGAGTATGAAGTATTTTTTTTAGTATTGTTTCAATGTGCATGTCTAGCTAATTATTTATTTTACATTATACACAAGAATTGTTTCTTATCTAAAGTTTTATGAGATTGGAAGCCTTTAACAAAGGAAAATTATTTACATTTAAAAGGATTTTACATTTGTCTGTATCTTCAAATATTACTAAATTTTCTGCTGTTAAATAATTACAGATTCTTTTAGTTTATATTATTGCAAATAGTTAAATTTTTTCAAGTTCTTTAGATCAGAAATATATGTATAGTTTATAGCACACCTTTATCACATTCTTTAATGAACTACCAGTATAACAATCCTTTAAAGCCATACATAGCGCATAATCATCTTAGACAATGCAACATATTCAGCAAAATTAAATTTAATAACACATTTAAAACTTAACTTACTTTTTTTCCTTACTCTCACTAACTTAACAACACGCTATAGAGGAAACGTCCGTTCTGTAGTTTACTTCTTGATCAACTGAATACAACTGGATACAAACGTGTGTCGGTTTTTTTTCAATGTCTGATTCGCCACGTGGTTTTGGTCATGGTTTCTCACAGGCGGTCGCATCACAACGAGTTAAGGGCAATATGTTTAATAAATTAACTTGTGCCATTGATATTTGTGTAAAACATAATACATTCAGGATGACAATAAACGTAAATTAGATTTAGCAATTAGATTTAAAACTTGCCATTCTTCCTGCATCTAGAATAGTAAGTATATCCTTAACAATAGTTATTTGGGATACACAGAAGAACAGTGTATTTATTGCTTTGATAAATACGATGTTAAACCTAAATATCTCAGTAATTTCACCAGATAAAATCTTTTTGAAACCTATACAAATTTGCAGGTACCAAAAGAGGCTTAACACGAATATTATAAAGTTCATTTCGTTTAGTACTTTAGGTTTTAATTTAATGAATTGAGTATAAATCAAAGCCCAAGCATATTTTGAATATTCTTCTTCCTTACAAGATATCTTCAAGAGTTGATAACCATAATGATATATTTGTATCAATAAATTTAAAAAAAACGGAACAAGGTTAAAAAAGTGAATCGATCTTTTTCTTCTGCTAGTGATCTAAATGATAAGTAGATTACATATTCCATTTCACGAATCGTGATCATATAGTAATCACGATCTGTGTTTTATTAGAAACTAAAGTAAAAAAAAAAACTTGGAAAATCCCTTACGTCATTACCAGGTGTACAAATGTCTATTCGAATAGGTTATATGTTTCGTTTGCACGTTTTAAAATATAATTTTTAATATTATATAGTATTTTAAATGAATTCCACAGTATCAAGATCATGGACATATAATTGAAATGCTGTAGGTTTTTGATGCCAAGACCGCATAGGTAGGTGTGTAAAATTTACTGTGTTCCGATTTGTATGAATTTGTTGCTAGTCAAATTATTGGGGTAATGATATTTATCATCTAACGTTTTAAGTCGACGAGCACAATGCGGTGTGGTGCATATAATTTAAAAAAACTCCATATTGTTATAATTTATAAAAGTTCATGGTATCATGTTGGCAGAGTTTCTCTTCTTTTCTCTGTTTTTGCAGCAGGCCTGTTTGTATTCTCTATTGTCAGCTAATACTCTATATATAATACGTTAATTGGTTGGAGAAGGTTCCGGTTTGAAGGGAGATGTAACCGAGAAAAGTATCTAGTCTGTGAATATGCTTTTACCCAACTTTGTTAAGAATTAAGTACAATATTTGTTTCTATGTAATAATGTAAAGGGGGATCGGATTTCTAGCGCAAGCAGCAATATGATGATGAGGGGACCGAAAAAGGGATAACTTCAACACATTTGCAAGTGAAAGATACAGAAAATATCAATTATGACGTAATAATGCTAAGAAGAAGAATTATGACGTAGCAAGATGTAGAAGAGTATATACATATACATTTTCATTCTTTATCATGAATTCTAGTAAAGAATGGATCAAGATGCTACGAATACGTAAATTCGCAAAGTAAAAGAAGTGTCACGATATGATTTATTACCGGGAGAAATTTATTTAACGTAAACGTCAAAATTGTTTAATTACGTACTTATCAAAATAGCAAATTTTGTATATAAATATCTATTACATTATATACTAAGTTACTAAACACTATAACCTCACAATTGTTGAGGTTTGTAATGTGCACCCAGTGCACTTGTAGAAATTATGCCGGGATTTCCTAATGCAGTTGATATCTCATCATTATGTACTAACTATAAATATTTTACTATAATAGAATTAATTCGATTTTATTATAGCATATGCTCATGTAATAAATTTAATTCCCTTTTTATATTACGAGTAATAAACCATTGTACAGACTACCTATTTTTCAATTAAACAAAAAGTAAGAGTAGTCTTATCACTTATTATTTATCAATATAGTTTGAAATCTAGATATGTAAGTATATTGCATTAACATTTGCAAATGTTAAGTATTTTGGAAAAACCCGCAATTCAATAATCTGAATAGTATTTTATTTTTTAATAAATTAATTATTTTACTATTAAGAATTATACCTATTGTGTTGGTATGATTAACGATGATGATCTCTGAAAAAATAATTGATATTAACGCTTAAAGCGGACAAAAGGTTAATTCTTTTTGACGGTTAGCAAGAATACATACAATATATTACAATATATTAGAATATATTACAGGAACAGTTTGAAAATATTATACATTACAACAGAAAAATTAAATTTCACAATTTAGAATATAGATGAAACCTTGAGGAGGATATGGTGAAAAATATTTAAAAAGGAGGTTTACGTAATGTGTTTCATCGGTTTTTTAAAATTGTAATCCTTTCAATTGTTGTATGCGATAATATAATTATTTCAATTCAGCCAAATATTACATAAATAACAACTTAATTTAAAAGAAAAAGTATAGTAAGAGGAAATATGTATATTTTCAAAGGAACCTTTAATTATTACTATTATTATAACCAAATTTAACACGTACAATAAAAGTTTATTACTAACGATTTTATTAGATTACACAATCTAAATCAAAACTAACACAGCTACAAAATAAAGAAAGCAAAAATGAACTGTCGGTTAATTTAATTATCGGTTTGCGTACAAAATTTCTATGCTGTCGTCAGAGTTGACAAAAAATAGGAACCATTTGTAAGGAAACTTTGAATGTTAATTATATTGTGGTTATAAATTGTTATTGTGCCCCAACTACACACAGTTATATAGCAATTTTAATTTTTAGATTATTTACGAAATATACTTAAACATTTTTTAAATATTTTCTATTCGTAGAATGTTCTTTAAGTTTCTAAACCAGGTTTTAATATTTGTCTTGTGTTTTCTACTAGATACGACTCTCAGATTAAATGGGTCTCTATTAAAATTAAATCCGCTTATAAAACAAATTTATAAATACTCAATTAAATAAAAATCCATCCAGCTTGACAATTTTGGATTTCCATCATTCGTCGATAATTTTTTCTTCAATTACTTCTCCTTCTTCAAACTATTCTGTAATAACAGTTTTATTAGATTTTGTTTTGTTCGTTATAATATTACACGTTTTTAAATTCTGGACATAATGTATTAAAGCTCAAGTGGAATGAGAATTATAACAAATATTATTAATTTACATGACCTTTAATTTCCGAATGTTGTTAATATATTTTCAACTTTTACTTCCAGCTCTGTAGGATTTTTTTATTACTTCAGTAGGTTACCATTACCGCGCCTATTAGGAGAATTGCTGTTATAATATAAATATTACTTACATAATCCTGCTTGTACACTGCCGTGTTCTACTTCTGGTAGTACTCTAGGTCCCGATCTCAATAATGTCTTGTTAAATTGATCCGATTTTCTATTGAGCAAAGTAATAGGACGTGTGGAATCATCGTAGTCCTCAAAATTTTGCTCAGTAGTAGTCTCTTCAGATAGTACAGTGCTTGTATCTTCAATATACGGAGTAGTATTTTGTACAGGTATAATAGTATCAATTACTTCTTTTTTAGTTGTAATTATAGGTCTTTTAGTAGAAAAAGTTATTTGATTTTGTTGAGGACTATAAGATTGAGAGTTATTGCGATTTGTGATAAATGGTCGATTAGTAGATGTGAGGGGTACATTATTTTGAGTGTTATCTGGATTTGTTTGAAAGTTGTTATTTGTGTTTATATAAAATGGTCTATTAGTAGTTTGGATTTCAAAAATTTGATTTTTTTGAGCGTTATCTGACGTTGTCTGAAAGTTGTTATTTGAGTTTATGTTAAATGGTCTATTGTTAGTTTGGATTTCTAGAATTTGATTCTGTTGAGTCTTACTTGGTATTGGTAGAAAATTGTTATATTCGTTTACGTAAAAAGGTTTTTTAGTACTTACAATATCTAGAAATGGATTTTGTTGAGGATTATAAGGTATTGAGGGAAAATTGTTATTCGGGTTTGATGAAATTGTAAAAAAAGGAAATGTTGAAAAGTAATCAAAAGGTAAATTTATGTTCGGAGTACGTATCCTTATTGAATTTAAATATTCTTCCATTTGTCTTAATTGGTCACTTAGTGCCTTATCTAGTTCTTGCAAACTATTGATGTGAAAGCTATTTCGGATTTTATAAGGTTCAAAGTTCGAATATTCCCTATGAGATATCGATATGGTAACAGTGTTTTTGTTTATTTCCGGTTGTGTTTTTTCTCTGCTTACAGGAGGTGCACAATCAACGATTCCAATCCAAATAACTAGGGAAAAGAACTTAATTACTTTCGCCATCTGTGAATGCGAGAAAATATTTTTAAAGAAATATTACACATGCAACCTAATTTAAACAAATAACATTGATAATATTTTTATGGCAAACAATTATTGTGCTTCGATATAGAGGGTGATGTAGTTATGAAATTATTTCTGCAAAGGGAAAAATGCATCATCCAAACTATTATTTATCGTGTAGGCGTCTTTTCACGATCAGGTGGACGTCTTGCTCCTGTCATCACTTTGTCGAAAAAATTATGAAGTATAGTAAGACACTAGGAAGTCATACTTGACATTAATATATATACTCAATGTAACTTGATATGGTATCTGATATAAAACATTTAGTTGGATCTAATATCAAGGTTATCAAGAAGATTAATCTCTTTAGCGGAAACAACGTAAAATGTTGTTTTGTAAATTTCTTCATCAGTCTTTTTAATTGAGTTAATAAATGACTAAACCTTAAATTTAATAGACACACTTTAGTGTAAAGGAAAATCACACAAATACCAAAAACTGATGCGTCTGTAAAGCATATATTGTAAATATATTGCATTAATTATAAATTATTGTCACATGAACACAATTTATATCAGAACTAATTAATATTACACGTACCTCAAATAATACTTTTCTGATTCTGTTAATAGTTCCTTGAGTACTTTTACTAACAATTACAACCTGAAGTCATTTGACTTTCAAGTACACTTTGTACGTAAACCAAATACCGTTATTATATGTACTTTACACGAACTTCTAACTTGTTATGTACGTGTGTCCTCACAAACGTTTCGTACAATACTAAGACTCGAGTAAACTAACAACACTGGGCTATTGTATTTTTTTGTTAATAGTAGGTTGCCGTTTTTATCCTTATTATTTAAAACCTGCTACATCAAATCAACATACCCGTGCACGTTTTAGGTTGAAATAACATACTAAACAGAGATTATTGTCTACATTGTTAAAACATCCAACAATGCGTTTTATACAATTTGATGTACCTATTAGGTTAACCATGACGAATTCAAAAGTAAGCAATAGAAGAAATTAGATTTTTATAGATTTTATTTTAATAGCAATTCATGTAGTTTGGATAATTTATTCGATAATATGTCGACTTTTTTATGGTGAAATGAAAAAATTTGCGTGTGAAAAATCAGTTACGGTATTAGATTTACCATCAAAGCAACAGAATGAAGATAACATATATTTTTTTCCCTTCATTGTTTTCGCTTTGGGCGGCTAAAGGCATTTGCTCACTTTTTGTTATTTTCTTTATAAAATCCAAATTATGATTATCATTACTCATTTTTATTTTATTCTTTATAACAAAAATGTTCGCAATTTTACATACATGTTGTAAGCAGTTACCGAGGCCTATGACCACACAGAAACCTTTCACACTCGCCTTCAAGAACATTACACTGTATATACTTGAAAAACCACAAGAGTTTATTTCATAACACTGTTCTGTAAAAAAAAAATAACAACTGACATGATTATTGCGGTTTAAGAATATAAAGATGGATTTTCTGTTATATGGGCATAAGATCAAGTTTAAATAATACATCCATTATGACTACATGGTAAAATATGTGCACGAAGCAGCAAAATCGCGCCTGAAGATAAGATGTCCGTGATTGTAAGTTTAGAATAATTTTATTCTTTTCACAAGATCCAAAGGCTTCGGTTAACGTACATCCGGCACAAACAGGTAGGTATACCGTACCATCAGATTTTTTTCATTTTGAACCTATTATTCACGAAGTCTGTTCTAACACTGTATGTAAACTTCGCTATAACTCATAGTTAAATCATGTGGCAAGGAAATTGTGCAGTAAGTAGATCTTTGTTTAGACGAATATTTACTATGCTATTATTTATCCAATCCAATTTCTGTTAGTAGAAGCGAAGCGATGTCGTTGAAATCATATAACATGGGAAAAACCTTATTTATATAATTTAATAATTAAACTCAATTTTAAATGGTGCTCGATGACATTAAATCGAAGATGGTGACGCGGATACGCACAAAATATTTACTCATCGCAATGCTATAACAGTACATTGGTAGTATGAGGATGGTAGGCATTTAAACGGGTTCGGAAAAATTCTACCACCGTGCAAATCCGACAAAATTTCTGGTATCTGATATTTGAAGCTATTGAAACTAATCCCGTCGTCTATGTATAGTGTATTTTCTCTCGTTTCGTTGTTAATTATCGCACTGTGAGGCGGTTGGGTTTTTCCACATTTGGCCTGTGCTCTATTGCATCGTCTGTTATCGAATGGGATGTCGGCCAGACGTAAACATTTAACAGTTCACTCTTCTATATTATTCTATATATGTATATTACATGACAATTTAATAAAGATTGTGCTGCAGCTGCCGAATAGGATATCCTACAATTTGGTGATTGGACACCATTTTTTAGCAGCGAAAATACTGCGGTTATGTCTGCTGTGTAACAAGGAACCTTAAGAACAAACAGGGTTAGGAACTATGAATAGATAACATTGTTATCAGGTAAAATCATCATCATCATATATATCATCTCACATACTCGAAAATTTGTTTCACTGACTGAACTGTCATGCTTAATAAAATTGTATCCAATTCTGAATTATATAAAATACATAATGATGTTAATATCATTCCCGTTGGGTCTATACAATAGAGAAGCACTTGCGGAAGTAAAGATTTTCCCACAGTTACATTTTATACGAGAGACCTAAGGCGGTAAGAAGATTGACACCATTAGAACAGATTTTGCTTATGTTCTTGCTAGAGATGTGGCTTATGTCATTATTCAGAAAAATAGGTACATCTCACTGTAGATTATAAACTTTATACAAATTTTTGATAGATACAGAAAACATTTTAAGTAAAATGTTGCCTCTATATCGCAGACCTAGAAAGAAAAATTGAATTCTTATCTAACTTACATAGGTTTATATTAAATGCAGATAATATCCAGCTCTATTCACAACATAACAATTTCTTTCTAGTTAATTACAGGGTGCAATGCTCTTACAATGTGATAAAAAATACTTGAAGCAGAGACTGTAAACTTAGCTATAATTTACTATTTATAAAATTAAATTTTATTATACACTGTATCTCTAATAGACGGTGAATAAATTCACCTACTTTTATTTGTTACTTAAAGTACACATTATCGGTAAAGGTCGAAGCTACACGAGCAGCACTTTAATATTGACTAAGAAAAATATTATTATCCGGGTTTTATATTTAATCTTTACTCGACACGATTAAAGTAAATATTATCATTAACTATGAAGATGAATCATTTAATATTCACCAACTACCGAAGTTCGTTCACGTAGAACCGGCATCCACCTTTTTTACGTACAATCCAAAGAGAGAGTGTAATGAGTTTAACCTGTCTTTGTATCTGTTTATAGCGATATTGTTTCTTAACAGTTAGAGCGTTTATAGTCTTAGGTTTTTGTTGTAAATGCGACTCCAACATTTTTTTTCTTAATTATTGAAATAAATCGGAAGAATACTTTTTTTTATTCGACGATACGGCGACATAAGCAAGGCGTTCACTTGTTACTGAGTGTCACTCTTGCCCATATTAACGAGGCTCTAGTTAAGATGGTATACACAGCACCATATTACTCTCGTCGCCTTTTTTTTATTGGTTATGGGTCAATGCTTGACCACGATCCCACCTTATGTTAAGTGGTGATTTGGTCTATGATGGTAAAGCGCATTGACCTAATAAGTGCTTATTCACTCTTTTCTTGAAAACGCCCACATCGTAATAGGACGGGAACACTGACGCCGGCAAGTTGTCCCACTCCTTTGCTGTTCTTATTAGAAACGTGGAGGGAAACTTCTTGGGCGTCGCCTATAAGGTGGAAAAGTCTCGTTACCCATGTCTTTAGCTTACAGCGCCTTTCAAGCCGAACCACAATAATGTTTGAACCCTACTGTTGATTGGTTGTAATAGGAGCTCCGGTAATATTTACCTAGACGGTCCTTGTCCAACAGAAATCTACCAGTAAATCCTCTGTTCTCTATATGTAGCTTTATTCTAGTTTCTATAGTTAGTATTTAAAAAAGTAAACAAGTAGTTACTTCCGTATCTTAAATTCAAAGAAATAAAAGGAAAATTTTTAAAGCTTACAGTCCATGATCTATTTATCATAATCGTCTTATCGCAAAAGCAGATCTATGTTGTTTAATAAAAGGATAACAATCGATTACTTATAGTTATAATATTTTAGAAGATCCTACTTATTTTATTGCTATGGCATTACATTCATATAGTATGTGATATCTTTATTTAAACGACAATGTACGTCTGTCCGTCTGTCAACAATTTTCAATCTCGAGAACTACAAGGGGTAGAAGATCGAAATTTAGCATACAGATAGATCTCGCTTAGATAGCATCAGAGTCGTTGGAATTTTGTTGGTATGTGGTCGAGTTGTGGGTGCCCAAAGTTTCAGAATTTTGTATGGGCCACTTGTATCCTTTTAATTCAAGTAATGTCAGTCGGATTGAGTCTTCGATAGCACCATTCTTTGATAAGTGGCGGTAGGTCTCCATTGCTGGAGATCGTCTAAATAGATACCAGCGCAGCTCTGATTTTTACCGCCAAATGGTATTGTGCAAACATTACTGTGTTCCTGTTTAAAGGGAATGCTAGTGAAATTACTGGGGTAACGAGGCTTAAAACTTTATATCTTGAGGCGAGAGCGCTATGTGGGGCTGTGTATGACATATTAACTACGCCACGTTGTTATGGACAAGCGTATCACTTATTGTCAGGCGAATAACGCTGTGATAAGTAATCTAGGTACAGCATTTCAAATTAGTGTAAAAAACACTTGTTCCCCTCTTTTGTACTCTTGTTGTTAATTTTATTAAATAAACGTAAAATTATTTTCCCTGTCATAAAATATTAGTTTGTGCAAAGGTATTCCCATGTACGTCGTGCGCATGCGCGTTATTTACCGCTGGCCCGGATGTCTTTTATATGGCGTTGTCATCAGCGTCTGAGCTTTTTCCTAATGCGTTTGGACATCTCCTATTAACGTGATTAAAAATGAGGTTAACGGTCATGTTTACTATGATGAATTTAACCTTTCCTGTTTTATAAATATCTTCTGTTAATGACTTTATACATAAATAGGGAAAATATATGAACACGAGCAAAGAGGTCTGTTCATACTTATAAAGTAATTATTATAATAATTATCTACGAAATTCTAAAGTTATTCTTCTTTGTATAGCAGCTTCTTCGTGGTAGCGATGCAGTGTGTAAAAATCTCTTAAATCTTCCACCTTCTCCTTAGGTTTCTTAAAATTATTCCATCTAAACAATATAAGAAAATTATAATACTGCACGATCACGTATGGAGACTAAAGAAGTCGTTTTTGGGTTTGAAGATCAAGTCTTCCTTGCTTCCACTTTCAAAGGCGTGTTTGAAAACAGCTGTCAAAAAACGAAAACTAAAAACCGGAATAAATCTGTATTGTACTATGCGTAATATTGAATCGGTCGTTATAAAAAAACTTTCATACTTTCTTTATGTCGTTACTATCGCGAATTATGCCACCGCTGTTCATATTCATCTTGTTTTAATTACTTTTAAATGGTATAACAGTTGTCATTGATGGTATGTCTCTACTGGCCGTCTAGGTAATTCCACCACCATCGCGTCTATTTCTTCCGCCAAATAGTAATGTGTAAACACTACTGGATTTGAAAAGCGTCCATAGAGATATTACTGGAGTAACAAGACGCGACGAGCATAATGTACTAATGTACTGTGTATGTCATTCTAACCAGCGCCACATTGTTATAAGCAAGTTTATCACTTAGTCTCAGGTGAACATTCTGCTCATCTTGTAGATTAAAAATAAATATTAAACAGTGTTATAAAAGTGCTATGTGTAATATACTGGTTCACCGAAGTGCATGATGTATTAACGACTAAGATAAAGGTACTTGAAGGTATATTTCGATACAGTCTACTTCAAATTATAATAGCATCTTTAAGGCTAGTCGCCTTTTTGTATACAAAACACGGAGATAAATATTTTAAATCAGTAAAATTATTAATAAGTCAATAAAAACAATATTTTCAACGCGTGCTTTACCTCCTACGTAAAATACGCTATACTTTCTCTTTTACCATATACGATTTTGTCATACTTTCTCCGTTGTTTTTATTATTTAAAGAAAGCACGATAAGTAAGAAATTCACTTGGGAGATTCTAGCTTATAACAATAAAATGACACAAAGTTTAAAGTACCATATTGACCTTAACAACTTGTAGTTTAAGATGGTATGACTCGTCACTACAGTACTTTCATAAGCTACGAGCTTTTTAAACCGGAATACAGTACATTTGTAACTTTGAGTGTTAGATGGCAAAAATATTCCTCATAGAGAGAGACGTACCGTTTGGATTGCGCTCTAGATTTGCTGGTAGTAAAATCTGATCAAGATCCGGTAACCAAACGAGATGTTGCAAGATTTCCTTTAAAGCTAATGCCTCATTTATTTCCAGTAATCGTGATTTTCTATAATGCGGTATTTTGTGAATGCAAGTTCTAAGTTTTCCTCGTTCATCCTTAACAAACCACACGATAAATACTTTCTTGAATTTCCTAAGAATTTAAAAATCATTTAAATTTTTTATATAGTGTCTGTTTTAAAGATTTGTGTATGTAGTTTACCTAATGGTTATAATGTGGTGTTTAATTAACTATAAATAATATTTATATTTTCAATTAATTTTTGTCTTAATAAAATTCGGATACATTTCAAAGGACGTAGCGCTTTAAAAGAAGTGGAATGTGATGTAAGCGCAAAAATTGCTATACATTATTAAATAGTTTTTTATTAGTACCTTAGTATATTCAACTTGTATATATGTTTTAAAAGTATTATATATTGTTCCTGAAGATTTTTTTTATTACTTTGATAAAACCAAATAGAAATCGATAAAAGACAAGGAGAAAGGAAAATTTCGCTTTTATCTTTGGTTGAGCGATAATTTGTTTTTTTCATAACCATACAAACCTGATATAACAAAAAATAATTCAAACGCTTATCTTAACAAAGCTGATTTTCAATCCATGTTAGATATAGGTATAGTCCTAAAAGTGCACGATTTCTCTGAATGGCACTCGGTGATATTTAAAACCTGTAACGCAAGACATTTGAATGTATTAATTGTGATTAAAATGATAATGTTGTGACAATAATAGTAAAGATAAGAATTTTCGACGGAGTCCGTTATACATGGGCCACTCGCGTCAAATTTATTACTTCTTCCTTTACGAGTCAGTAGTTAAAAAGGGTGAAAGAAAAGGAAAACAACGATGAGCAATGGTTTTATTATAATTGTGGGTAATTTGTAATAGTCACAATAATTATAAACAAGTCATTGGTAATGTTTTAATAAATAATGTCGACGGAAGTAAGCCATTGTACAGCGGATATGCGAGGACATTTACAGATGCGGATCAGTGACGAAAATCAATGTGATTTGTAATGTTGGCCTTTGCTATGAAATTAAATTTGAAAGCCTCGGCTTAACAAATATCATAATCATAAGAACAATGTACATAAGCTAAACGGATTACTTACATTTAACTACGTTGTAGCTTGAATACTGCCGTGTTCAACCTCTGGAATTTTTCTTGATGAGTTAATATGTTTTCCTTTGTTAAATTTTTCAGATTTAACATCGAGTAATGTTATCGGTCGTGTTGAATCGTCGTCGTCGTCGTCGTCGTAATCATAACACGGCGTGGTGCTAGTTGGCACTTTTTGAGTGCTAGTTACTGTTTCCGGTACTTGTCCAGTTGCATTAAAATTTACATTACTAACGTTCTTTGGAAATATTAAAATTCTTAACACTGAATAATATATTTGAGAGTTTGAAGGCGCGGATAGGAACCTGTTTTCGATATTTTGGAATAAGTTAAACATCGCTGTTAATACATCGTTTGTTTGTGCTTTAGTTGGTTCTGCGGTCTTATTTAAACTGTTATTTTTAATATCGCTGTGAGATATTACATTTGTTATTTTTTCCGCCAAAGGGCGTACATTGACTTCTATATGCGAGACTGATTTGCATACACTGAGTCTTGAATTGCAAAAAACTATTACAAAGCATATCGTAAGTATAGAAAACTTCGCCATCTGCAATATACCAAAAAAACTTATTACTGTTTTCATCAACATAACAACTTTGATAAATGACGTAAGTTAGTGACTAATGCTAACGGTTTCTTTAATTGCATATTAAAACCAAGGGACATATTTTTAATTACTTTAGCAATTAAAACAGTTGACTTACGTATTACACATATATTTAGTTAATTACACGTTTTTTACCAAATTAATTTCGAATGATTTATTTTTATACTTTTAAAATTGTAACTTATATGTAATTAATTCAGAATTTACACACAAAACAAACTTTCAATTATAATAATCCTTGATTTGAGAAAGAAAAATAATGCTGTTATTTTAAAAATAATAAGTGTCTTTGCCTTTCTTTAGCGATATTGAAATCAATTTAATACATTTAATAATAATAAGATTTAAAATGTTGATAAATATGCTAACATACCTTTGTTTATTTATGCTAATTCAGCTGTTAGTTCCTCCGTTTAATAATATTTTATTAAAATAATTCCGTTGTCAGAAACGAAAAAGGTAATTATTCATCTAAATACTTTTACACGTATTATAAAACAAACAAATACGTATTGAAAAGTGTAAACTTTCTGTTTTTTTTGACAATGAACATTGGACACGCGTGTCTTCTGCCAAACATTCGCTGCACTACTACTATATAACAGGTATATCAAAATGACAGTTCATTCTCATCTTAATTTCATCAAACCTGTTTTATCAGTATTAGAACTTTACGTTCCGTTTTACGTAGTGTATGATGCTGTGTTAAATTTATAGAATTTTGTAAACATTTAATATAAATAGTACTGAATTACGTATTTAAATATTTTAGACTAAAATTTTTCATTCTTTACTTGTAATACTTTCTATCTGTCTAATGTAGTATTTGTTTTCATTAAAAAAATTATCATATATATGCCCGTGGACAGAGAATAAAAAGTTTTAGTTTAAGAATGTGATATAAATGTTTTTATTTACGGTTATTACTTTTATATAACATATAAAAATCGTATCTCCAATAGTAACGACAAAAGCATTTGACCTATCACTAAATATTAAATTGATATTGATAAATTAATTATAATCTTGATTAAGATATTTAATTTCATACAATAACCTCCCAACCCAACCCACCAATCCTGGTGACATGTAATAATTGTTTTATGTAAAAAAGGTTTATATAAGTCTTATACCGCACAATAAATGTACAAAATGGTTGTTATGAGTATATGTTACATTACAAAAAACTTTTACGTTCTCAAGGCTATCAGTTTTTTTCAATATTAATTGGAGCAATCAACAAGGATACGTATAGATAATTAGTGAACTGATTTTTAAGACATTTATTTTATGTAAATTCGTGCAGAAACAAAAAAAATATTCAACGATTGTCACGACATGAAAATGCGTTTAATACAAACGAATAAATAGCTGTAAAATAACTATATCTAGTTATATAAAGATATGTTTTCAAAATCTAATTTATTGAACACTTTTTTAAAGGGAGGTAGGTTGGTTCAATTAACAAAAACATTACTATACTAGAAGTCGTTGGGAATGTTTACTGATACCTCAGTTATCATTACTACGATATACATCATTTTATTTTTTCAGAGAGATGAACGCAATTTGGAGTGATGTGAACCTCATTTTATTGAAAAAATTTATTCCTGATCTTCTTTTTGTTATATAAAACATCACAAATTAAGGTAATAAAGTATTAATGATATTCATATTGTTAAACATGAAACTCGTTTCATACGTAAGTGTAAATTAAACATTAGTGTTATATAAATTAAACAATGAATTTTGTGACATAGTGTCAAGTTTGTTCAAGAGTTCAGGTGAAAATAAGTGACCTGAGTAAAAAGGAATAATAGGAGTGTTATCTTCTTAGAAAATAGGTCATGAATATTTTCCCTACGTATTAAAACGATAAAAGTAGAAGATCGAGGAGATTTTAGTAGTTGGCCATGAGGAGTCAATTCTTCAACCTGTAAGTCCATCAATCATAAAGGATTCAGTGAATTCGATGATATAGGAGACAAGTACACTGTTTTTAAGGAAATATTTTATCTCGTTACGTTTAACATATAATTTAATATAAATTAGAGTTTGCACAGTTTTCACTTAAACACAATCATTAATTATTAATTAAATTTAGTTAAACCTTTATACGTGATTAAATATCCAATATAATAACGAATTGTTTTATTGTTGACGTGACTAGAAATGTACAAAGATCTTTTAAAACATACAAAGTATATAAAATATATTAATATTTTAGGTGAATTTAATACATGTATGAAATTGTTAATTATTATTTTTAATGATTGTTAAGAACCATTTTATGTCATCTAGCATCGATTAAGGACCCGCCATTTTATCATCACACAAGTTAATGATTATACTCATGAAAAAAAGATGCATCTGTATGTATAAATATTTAACACTTGATTAATATTAAACGTTGATTGTTATTTTCCTGTCGACAAGCCGGCGGTTGTAATGAATATGGGATTTTCCAAATGCGTAACGTACCCACGTTGGTTGTTAGTACATTACAGTAACTTCCTCCTGAGAGATTTTTGTAAAAGCCGTTTCGCCAAAGGTGTTTTTAGAAACCACGATTTAGTTAAAATTATGCAAAAATCCTTTACACCAGTCTGTGCTTTTAGTAAAAATAAGACCTCGTGGAATAATTATAATGTTTCATACATTTTTTCTTTAATTTATTTGGGTGCATACGTGTCGATGAACTTTTGAACAACCGACTGTATCACTTCCTTTTTGCAAGCGAGATTTGTTGCGTACGTTTTATTACAGTTATGCAGGGAGAAGCAGCCTTTTTTGTCCTTCGAATCAGGAAACCTGCAGCAAGTTAATATAGCAGCTTCGCATTTTGATGGATTGTCAGTGTCTAACGAAGCCGGCGTTGTTGGAAATATCTGAAAATAATGAAAGGTTCAAAATTTTAATATTGTAAATCAACAATGTTGCAAAATTCCGTAAAAATCGTATTTTTCAAACGCTTGTAGTTTTTTTCATAATTATGTACTTTTTTATAATCATATAAAAATGTGATGTATTTGAATTTCAATATGTGAACCAAACAAGTACACGCTTTTTGGTTATTTTAAAGGACTAGTGATGCGTTTTATTAGCGCTGAGCACGTTATAATGTCTTAATGTATTATTTAAAAAAAAAAATATTGCTTAAAATATATATTACGTTAGCTAGGACCTTAGGAAAATATTTACAAGTGTTTTTAACTCTACAGATGGGTTAGAGAAAACACTTCCAGCAAACAAATTCTGAAATCGAAACTTTGACTTTCGTGTTATAACGCAAGTTGTCAACGCATATATTGCGGACAAGTCAATAATTATAAGACCTCAAAATATCGTAAATACTGCGTATAGTAATAGTAGGTATTTTGTGCTTGGGATTTTCCTGTCCATTCTCAAGTTCGAGTATCATAAACCTGTTCTTAGAGTTCGCCTCGATCATTTTAAGCCGTATTCAAATGATTTTTCAACGAGTCTCCAAGACTTCACTTATAATATAGTACTTGATTTAATTACATCAAATTTATTATATTTTCGTATTTTATGTTGCTTTAAAAACAACTTCATACACTATGACTATAATATTAAATTGTGTTACTATTATTGTTACCATAAAGAACTCAAAAAAATACTTACGATAGCATTATCAGCATCGCTAATTTTTTTTGTAGTTTGAATTTGTACTGACGGAGCTTGCGTTACGGGCTTCAACAAAATCGGTCTCGAATATTCATCGACTGCGTTGAAATTGTTACGATTGGTTAATGCTGGTGTGGACTTCACTGGTACATATTTTGGTTTTTGAGTAACAGGCAGTGACACAGGGTACGGATATGGAACATATATTGGTTGAGCAGCTTGCTGCCTCTGCGAAGATAAATTCAACTTTATCTGCCGCAGTAGGCTTAATATTTCACTCATGAGCTGTTCTTCTTGATTTACATAAAAGTCTTGATGATAATAAGGTGAATAACTTCTATAATTCGCCGACGACCACTGCCGCCTTATTCTTCTTCCGTTATCATTATGATTTCCAAGCACGCCCGCGTGTGAGTTTTTATGTCTTTTATGTTCTTGATTGTGGTCAGCTTGACATATAATTATGTTTACAAACAAACTGAGAAGCACGTAGGTTTTCATCTGAAATGTTAATATCAACGTTATTTAATTCCATTATTCTTAAATCTGAACTAATAAATGGAAACTATTATATAAATAGCAAAAGAGAGGTTTCAACCGAAAAAACATTTCTTTTATTACATAAAATACTTAGTTTAAAATTCGGTTATAGTTATGTATATCACTAAGTAATTTAAAAGTAGCGCTAATACTTATAATTTATGATATATCTATTTATATATGTGACAAGTACTTTGTATTAATATATACAAAATAAATAAAACCTCTCTAAAATATACAAACAAAAGATTTTTATTTCATTTATATAAATACTTATACGATGACAACAAAAAAAAATCTGCTATCTACAATCACACGACATAAGTGGCCTTTGACACATCTATAATTAAAATACATGAAATAAAACACTTGAAATACATCCGCCGTGTTCAACTAAGTTTATTACAAACATTCCTCAAATGATTTACTTGCTTTTGCTTACCTTTACTGTTGATATTTAATGCGAAAACTATTTTAATTACTTCAACTTATATTTAATAATTTACCGGCGTTTGCTTAGCATTCAAAGTTCTCATAAAAGCAAAAAAAAACAATCCCCAGTTGAGACACAACCGTCTACAAAAATGTTTTGTCTGATACTAAAAATAAGATGAGGGAACAAGCGCGTCGTGGCCATGGCGCGAAGTATGGATATAGTAATGCTATTACACACCGGAAAAAATGAACTTTATCTATATAAATAAACAAAAACTTTAATATTATATATCTATTATATATTTTATATAAAGTATAATTAAATATTGTTTCTTATTTAAAATATTGTTTTTCGATTAAGTATTATCAAACAGAAAGCAGAGCAATTAATTTTAAAAACTATTAAAGTTTTCTTGATTTAGATCGGTACCGTAGTTAGTGATAATGATGAAAATTGGGCAAATCTACTAAAATTCATAGTAAAATTTGGTTCAATTATCACTCTGTTTAAAATGGGCTTTTGCCTTTAGTAAAATTAGTAATAACTAGATTTAAATTATTGTGTTTCATGGCAACGAGTTAGTACTAAATAAACATTTTAACTAACACAAAATTATTATGGGCAGACGTACATAATTGACCATCAGATCTGGCTTGCGTTATAACCGATATTTTTGATAAATTATAAATATCACTGAATAAAATAATAATTAATTAAAAATAATTATAATGTAATTAACTATCTCATCGTATCTACAATCACAGTTAATAAATTGTTATTATATATTAATTTTCTTTCCAATGAATTACTCTTCGTAAAAGGAGTCTCTGGGTCCCGGCAAATGGTATATTAAGAGGCCATATTGTAATTTTTAAGGAAATAACTGTTTAAAAAAACACACTGCATATAAATTATTCTGTAAATTTTATTTATTTATATCTTTTAATGAAGGTTTTCATATAACTCCTTATAGACAGCACGGATAACGACCGGTAAACATGCAAGTCCTGTATCATAGCTCCTAACACATCCTTGCGAAGCAAAACAATCTCTTCGCTGTTCTTCCATTATACCTGGTCTACAACAAGACAGTACCACTGCTTTACAAGTTAAAGCAGTTTTGGGTAACGTCTTCGAAAGTTGTATAGGTGATGATTTCGGCATTTTCTAGAAACAGATGTTTAATAATTTTTAATGTATGCAGTCGACATATAACTTAGCACTATATCGATTTCTTTTTATTCGCCGAACGGACATGAATTCACCTAATTATAAGTGATATGTTCGCCTATAGCAATATGGTACTAATTAAGATGAAAAATAATGCACAAAGTGCTCGAGACAAGAAGTTAAGTCTCCTTAACCCTGTAAATTGAGTAAGAATTAAGTTTTTGGAAATGGAAAATAGTAATGTTTCCACAATCATCGTTATGATATCAACCAATGGACATCCACTGTTGGACATAGGTCTTTTGTAAAATGTTCTACAAACCACAGTTTTATGCTGTTTCACTCCAGTTCGGCTCCCCACAATTCTATTATTATCGTCTGCCCATCTAGTGGGAGATCTGCTACGCTGCGCTTTCCGGTTTTGTTTTCACACTAATGTTTGGCAATAGAAATAGTTGTCTACCTAGTTGGTCTCCGGAAGCGTTGACTTACCAGCAATTTTAGTAAAATTAGTTTCTATAAACATTGAATCATCAAGAAAAACAGGAAAGCCCTCTAAGAAAATTTTCAATATAAAATAAAGGCTATGATTTTTATATATTTACTCATACTAATTTTACTCACAATTTATTTCTTTTTTTTTTGAAAATTCTTTTTCATGTTATATTTACGAACGTTCGCAAGTGGTAACAGAATACTCACATCATAACATGCTTCGCAATTGCAATTAGGTTGTGCGCTGGTTTTCGGCTTTAGCGATATTGGACGTATATCATCAGTATCGTCATCTTTTTCTTCAACCAATCCCCAATTTGTCCCCGTATCTTCCTCTTCAGGATATCTATTCGAAATTGAGGGAGAACTTGGACGCGGGTAAATACTATGACTGTCATAGATTGGTGGTCTTGTTGAAGGTATAAAAGGTCCGTATTTATTGCCTCCATTATAAAATTGTGTATTTGAAGGTGCATTCCCAAATCCAAATTTATGAGATTGATCATATGATGGCAAATTTGAGGCCAAATCATCGCCAAATCTATTTGATTGTGTATATGTAGGCAAATTTGAAACAGAACCACTCCCTGCTGTTTGAGAATGTGCACTTCCTTTATTTCCGATGTAGCCACTTTCAAATTTATGTGGTTCAGTAACGAAAGGTGGGAAGCGATCTTTTATGTTCCATAGTGTTGTAGTGCTATTGCCATTCATATTTTCATTCAAAGGAAAAGAAAGGGCGTGACTTGAATCTCCTGAAAATGAATGGGATTGGGAATACAATGACTGAGATTCACCCCAGCCCTTGACTTTACCATGACTTGACCCAAAAGAAGTTCCAGACTGTCCTGCGGACTGGCCATAGAACGGCTGAGGATTATTATTTGCTGCTGGTATATTATTTACATGTTCTAATATTTCCTTGAAGGCATCAAGTATAGGTTCTATGTAATACTGTCTCAGATATACATCATAAGCGGACTCCCTGTTATAAATATTAGGCCACGAACTTTGATATCGATAGTTATAATTTTTATTATTATAACTCGGTGACAGGTCGAGCAAGTTTTTTAAGTTCTCAACATGGTTTGATAGTCTACTGATACGGTCTTCATTTACGTATGCGTTTGTACTACCATCCAATCCATTTACTGCTATTAAGCATAGACATAATGCTACTAACAGTTTCGCAACTATGTTGAATGTCATCTGAAATTTAAAAACATATAATTTATAGAAGGTTTAACAGCAGGCATTGTCAGAAATTTAACAAAAATTACTAATATCCAATGATCTTAACAAGAGAAATGATAACCTAAAAGCATTTTAATTAAAAGCATAATAAAAAAAAATTCCTTACTTATGAAGTATTCATTGCAGAGTACACTGTATTATATGAAATTTTTGAATATTTTAAAATAGTTGATTAGAAACAAAATAAAGTTATATATTATCAATACAGTATGAATTGTACATTTACTTGTTTTTATTTCCAAATTTTCCATGATTTTGCGAAATATCATATTTTCCTCAAACTTAGCTGTTTAATTACTTATTGTAGTAATGCAAAATGTTTGGATCCCCTCAGAGAATTACACAATATTTAGAATAATTTATATTATTATCTAAAAAATATTACTGGGTGGTTCCGTGATCTTTAATATTAGATATCTTTAAAGGCGACTGCGATCATAAAAATAAAGAACATCAAATAATTATATTTCACATAACGTCACTATAAGTTGAGTATGATTCAGTATTTTAAAAGTAAAAAAAATATTACTTAAGATATCAAAGTACTGAATTAATTAGAGTTACTTTGGTCCACGTTTCTATGTTCATGGAGCTTGTTGTTTAAAACAATTTCTTTGTAATATACGAGAATCATTTTAGATGAAGATAAGGAAAAAAATATTTATATTGAACAGAGAGTTTTTGCTATAACAATTTATTTCATATCTTAATTTAATTATAACGAAGTTTCACTAAATCAGGTAGACGTTTTTTATATTTCAAATATAAAAAGTTTTTTTTTTATAAGTACCTCTATTCTTTAATTTAAAAATGGACATATAAATTATTAACAAAAGTTTTATGTTCATTATCTCACCTTACTTATTTGCATCACTTAGCCACACTAAAGTTGTAGCAATAGTTTATTCACTTTGCACTTATATATTATTTTTTGATGTATAATTTTGTTGTGTACAGAACGGACACTTTTCGAAAATGAACGTTGAATACAACGTTTTATAAATACATATACATAAGTCGATCCAAAGCACTGTAAAAACCGAAGCTACCGAAGCAAGACATCGGTTTTTCCGAAAACATCCGATTGTTTGAAGGTGAACAAGAAAAATGTACAACTTGAAGTTCTTAGTTGAGTTACGATCGTAACAAAATAAATGTTCGTTGCGTTTTTTTTTTTTTATAATTATTTGCAAATTATAAAACCAAGTCCAATCAAGTGCAGACCGAGAAATAATGAAACAGAATGAACAAACCAGTACAAACTAACCTTTACATGACATTGCTGCATATTTCCTGCTTATTCTTTATGCAGTTTATGAACCTATCCTTCAAATTGCAGATGGACTATATACTTTATTTTACTTTAGTATGTATTTTTAATTTTATAGTATTTTAGACCTTGCTTTATATGTAATGTGTTATACTTTCGTCTCAATAGGGCTGACATATAATTATGAGATAAAACCTGTTAAAAAAAACAGGGACTAAATCTATGTATGAATGGTAATTCACGATGTTCTATTGTAAAATTTTAAACGTTTTTAAGTAATATATTCCTAACAGGTCATTAATAATAATAAACATTCACAATAATGTTTTCACGGCTGCTACTGGACGCCATCTCTTATACATCAAGCAAATTAAATTAATGCTATTTATCCACAATGTTGGCCAAGTATTAAATGGTTGAGCTCAAGTGTTCACTAAGGATATTGTTTATTGAACTTATCGGTTTATCTCGAAGTTTTCTTTCACTAGGAGCTCACGTACAATGGAGATCGACACCAAGTCCATAGATTGGTCGAACACGCCCTCGCGGGATTCTCGCGTAAAAGGCCACACGACACGCTCGCTCTTTTCTTCGACGTGGCGAA
>DWLS01000764.1:0-26757 GCA_018246255.1 Pachliopta kotzebuea
GCGCCTTACCATCATCGACCACATCTTCACTTACCACCAGGTGGGATCGTGGTCAAGCATTAACCTATACATACGTATAAAAAAAAAAAAAAAGTTGTAAAGAGAGTATGCCATCGCCTATTCTATAAATTAGTGCAGTTTGTAATTATTTTGACATTACGTTCGATCTTTTTTCTAATACTTCAAGTTATCTATGAAGGAATAATAATCATGGGACCAATCTTGTTCAGCCGAAGTTGATCGTTCTTATCTTATCTCCTATACTGTCGTTGCCGCGTGGGTCCACATCGTATACCAATGCCGACTATATGTTCGATAGATTTAATAAGAGTTACCTTAAAACTGAAGATAACGAAGGATCTTAACTAATCAGTGTGATCGACATGGTTAAATTAAAAAAATAATGAGGCCGATTGATTTATCTTTTTATGTTAATATTATCATGAGTTTAAACTTAATCTCCAAAGTTAACGTGTGGCATAATTTTGTCAATTACAAAAAAACATGTTTGTGATATAAAAGGTAGCTTTTGTGAAAAAATAGAAACTTAAAGAAGCAACTAAAGTTTCAATATAAATATTTATATGAACCTGTGTGGAATTGTCTTAGTAAGAATCAAATGTGACAGTTTGTTGACAGACAGCAGTAATATTTGTTTCCTTGGAAAGGGTTCCATACCCCTATGTAATTTTAAACTGTTTTTCCGGGAGTTAACCAGAAGGTCGAAAGTCAGGTCAGTGTTGACATCCGTCCAAATTCAATCTGTTTATTTATCAACGTTTGTTAGACGCTACTGGAATTTGGAAAGTCCTTTAGGGTGCAGTGCACTTCCTATTGAATATAAAATTGTATAACCTGTCTCTAAATCATTTAAACTAAATTATTTTTTTATTCAAAAGTACAACTATTATATGTTACAGTTTTAAACATTGTAAAGACGGAGACGTTTTGCAGAATAATAATATGATTGGTGATAATAAATTCCGAAACATCAGTATGGATTCAAGGCTTTTTATATCAGTTATTCTAGCTAGTAAATTTTACTGACGTAATTTTGAGGTTTGATAGATAAAATACTAGCTATGTGTACATTTTTAAATTCTATATTATATTAAACATAGGTCGAGGAAAGACGGTAACATTTTCAGAATTATCAATAACTTTAATTGGTTTTTAAAAACCATAAAATAGTAAGGTGTGCATAAATGACTACATATATATTGTACAATATAATAAAGAAATGACAGCGTTTGGTAAACGTATTATGAAAGTATCAGTTTTTTATTGATTTCATATATTATATAAAGCAAGATTATTGAAAATAAAATTGTCTGTCTCTTTATTTATCTTCTTTATAATCTTCAGATAGGCTTGGCCGATTTTGATTAATTTTCTTTACAACGTTATGTATTAAAAGACCTCTGAAGATAATATACAGTAGATTCTAGATTTTTAGCAACTATAAATAATAATAAAAAAAATTTTTGTCGCTATGAAAATTTATGTCAAATGGTATTTTTAAATTGATAAAATGATTGCGCTTGTAAGGAGTCTTGTAGTTACTGAGAATATTGTGTTGTACATTTAAATTGTATTTTTTTTATTGCATGTATATTAAAAATATATTGTATATTTGTAATATGTAATAAAATGCACTAGATACACTAAACTTGCAAGTTATCGAACCGTGCCACGCGACTCACAAAAACTTAAATGTCATTGCGCAAGCTAATAATAAGGCCCATTCACAGTCATCTGAGTATATATATTTTTTTCAATGTCAAACCAGGACAAGCATGCAATTTTGTAAAAAAAACGACAAAATCAATAATGGCTGTGTGTGCACGTGTTGCCCATGGATTATAGATTACGTTTCCGAAGATTTTCTCAGCGTTTCGTGTGGAGGTCGAGTCAGGTATGGGTGTCTATGGGACATGAAATGAGTGAAGTATACTGTTTACGTATCTTTTATTTATTTTCAACAATTTTCTGAAAATCAAGTTTTTAGATTTTTTTTAATTAACAATACGACATTCATCTTATTGTAAATGACATATCTGTATAGGCACTACACCACATTGTGGTCGTTACTTCGAGACTTAAGATGTAAAGTCTCATTACCTCAATAACTTCACTATCCACAACAACCTTCCAACCAAAATACAGTAAACTTAGCAAACTACAGTTTGGTGATAGAAATAGGAACTGCACTGGTTCCTAAACGGTCTCCAACTACAGATACCTACAACCAGTATAATTATTAACAAAATATAAAGTATATCATTTTGTGTATTATATTTTTTGCTCTTTAATCCTTACGTAAAATACAAACAGTGCGAGAAAAATTAACTCTTGTTCATATCTTAATGATTAGAGTAATAGAATCTGTAACTATGATACCTCAATCGAGAAATTGTATATCAATAACCGGTTTTAAAATTATGGAATATTTCGCAAACTACTCCACAGTTTTCTGCTGTGTCTCTTGATCTTTGCACATCACAAAGAAATACTATACAATTATAACGGCCGAAATTGTAACTGTCTCTGAACCAAATTTCGGCGCTGCGTTCCTTTAACGAAATTTTTTTACAAAAGCAGGTAATTTTATTGAAAGACTTGTATAATTCAAAAGATAAAAAACGAAACGGTTATATCAAAAAGATATAGAGCAAAGATAAATCTCTTCCATAATAAATAGGTCAG
Organism: Pachliopta kotzebuea; assembly: GCA_018246255.1. Taxonomy (NCBI): domain Eukaryota; kingdom Metazoa; phylum Arthropoda; class Insecta; order Lepidoptera; family Papilionidae; genus Pachliopta; species Pachliopta kotzebuea. Next base: position 2,707 of record DWLS01000764.1, read on the forward strand.
CAAAATAATAAGGCAAAATTTGTATTATTACGATGTCGATGAAACATATTTTACAACAGAATATTTATTGTTTTATAATGAGGAGGGAACTATATACAATTTTTGATCTATAACTATCAAATTGTCTTTTGTTATGAAAATGTATTAATGAGACTTTGTTGCCAAAGGTCATTACGTTAGACAACCGCCAAAGAGTAATGAGTAACTAGTAATATTACTAGTGAAACAATACTGAGAATTGGTGAAGAACAATTTTATATTTTAAGTTACAAGATCACGAGCGCAATCTGTTGGGATGTAAACATCTTAACTAATGTTATATACTCGTCTTGTCTCTTCATGGTAAAATGTAATTGAAGTGTAATTTGTTACTATGTTTTAAAAGTAGGCGGTATTTTATATACGTTCCTTATTAAATTCAAATACAGTTTACGTTGACTGTAAAATTTTAGTAATACAGAATATTTTTTTTAATAAGCGTTTAGTTATCAGAGGAGGTGGTATAAATTTCAAGAAGACTGCTAAGACATCGTTTTAATCATCGAGAGTAGTACTTATGGAATATATGAGCTCTTAACAAGTTCTGACTCTTGTTACAGTAATATGAACTTTGTTGCCTTATTTTGGTGGTTTAGATTCGCTTTGCTATGTTCCTTCGCTTATTTCTTATAAGTAGCACTAACTTCATCTCATTTAATATTACGAAATTACAATACAGCGCTTTTGTGCTGTCCGTTTGGAAAAAACCGTCAATATTATCTCAAGCGTTATATAATGTTATGTAAAAATGAATTAGCGTTAAGTCCTTAATTTCATTGTATATCATTGCAGACTTCTTTTCAGATATTTCCGTATACATTTGTATAATATTATCAAAGACAACAAAGGATGGATAACAAAAGAAATCTTATTTTTATTTATTATGTATTAAAAACAGACAGGAGTAACAAAGTTAAGACGTGCGAATAAAACATTTTGAGTTTTTGTCTATTTTAGATGTTTTGAATGATTACTTTCCCCCATTAACAATTCCTTATGTCTCGCACTTTCATAATCAACGTATTTATTTATTTTGAATATATATTCATTGAAAAATTATTAATTTCATAGTTCAATTAAAATTAAAAATTTTTAAGTATAAGTATAACATATATATATCCAAATACTCGATTAAAATTTCGGACGATTAATTAATTAGTAATTGCGAGAAACAAAATATTTAAACCAAAGATACTATAATACAATCCTCGACACTCAAGTTTCGAATCTACTAGTTGATATTTTTCTAGCTGATATTTTATTCATAATAAATAATATATAATATTTGATATATGTGAACAAAAAATTTATTATTTATGTTACATACAACAGGACGTCATAGTTCTATGACGTGAGGCGGTTGAGGTGGGCGCAGGGTGCTGGTTTGGTAATTGGTAATAATCTCATAAATATCACAAGCATCGCACCAGAATCCTAATAAGCTACTCTTGATCAATTTATCTTCTTCAATATTAAGTAAAATCTCGTTTTGACACGATATATACATTATATTATATGTAGTCACTAGTTTCCATTACTTTTAAAATTTTAATAAAATTAATTAATTAACTTTTAATAAAAAATTTTTTTTTTAACTTTTGCTCGAATAACACATGTCTTCAAATTTGTGTTCAAAGTAGAAAAATATAAATGCTGACGCAAATAAAGCTATTGAGGTAAAAAAAAAAAGTTGGGAGTATTTTAACATTCGCAACAAGACCTTGACGTGTTTAGATCTTAAGTAATAAGTCTTATCTTAGTCTCTTTGCAACTTTCTAAATTTTTAAATAAATATAGTAATAATTTCCTTGAATTTTTTTCGGTTTCAATTTGAATAATTAATGGCTGTAGTTAAGCGCTGGTTTTAAACGAACACCGATATTAAGTAATGATTAAAAAACGTGTGCGCATTTCGTACATCAAAAGTTCATTGACAGAAAAGTTTAAATAAAATTCCGGACAAGAAAAACTCGGTTCGTGAAGTCGCGTGAGACGCTCATGTCTGGCGGTGGTGGAGGAGCAGGCGCATCGCCAAATGACAATAATTGTGAATGAATCGTAATGGTGGGCCGTTTAATTGATTCAGCGACCCGTCGAACCAGTGCCTTCCGCAGAGATGCACAGCTCTCGATTATCGACCGTATGAACTTATCGTGTTAATGATTATCGGTGAGGCAGTTGAATGTAGTTTTTGACCAATTAAGGACATTTCGATCAGGTAAACAAAACCTCTTCCAAGAAGCTTCTCTTGATATTATTATGTATTAAAACATTTCTAAAGATTTAAAATATTCGATATTACTTCTATCTTTTAACCTAACAAACGAAGTTACTTGACGTAATTACAATATATAACATTCTCTAAAATTAAGCAACGCAACTCTAATCAAATCAAAGTGATCCATCAAAGCAATCTAATCAAAGTGAGCTAGAAGTAAATTTTTGGTTTAAATTTTAGCAGACGTTAGGTTTATGTGTTAGGTTTAGGTTATATTTTTAGTATTAGCTGTATTAGTAACTTTGACATGAAACGGAAAATTGTATGCAACGCTAATAATAATAAGGATTCCTTGTTTTCGTGAATTCAAAATATGGTCAAAAGCAATTTTCTTCGAAAGCCAAAACGAAATAATACAAATTTTAATTGAATTGAATAAATTATCACATGATAGCTAAAATGAACTGAACTCGCTCAAGTTCGTTTCTATTGACATTAGACCAACAATCCTTGACACCCAATCGGAAGTAAGATCAATTGAAGACGCAATTCTCCGCATAATTGTCCGGTGCCGAGACAATTGCATCATCGAATGATGCGCCGAGTCATCGGCCTACCACTTATAGAGCGGATGTTGTTAACCGTGCCTTGATTAGCCGAGACGATGTTAAACGGCATCCCGGGCAAGTTCAAACAATTAACTGTATAGAAGTGTCCGACTCTAATGAATGATACAGACTTGCTCCATTTCATTACACAAACACCGTGACAAGACGCTGCTACAAATTGACATTAATTTCAAAGTCTATACCAGCGGTATGAAACTTTCCAACAGTCATTCTTTGATCAGAAAATTGTAATACCTAATCTCCAAAGAGAAAATTAAAAATTTCAGCACTTCAAGTATTATTTGGAGCCTAATCAATTCATCTAAACATAAAACTGTAATATCCCAAGGCTATTCAACAAAAGCAATTATCTTGAGTGTTTCTACTTTAGGGTCTTTGTCGACTATCATTGTATTAAAGTACTATTCTTTTGTTGTTACGAAGGTAGCTACTGTATAAGAGGTCTGCCGATGTTTGTATGTTTGCAAACATTAGATGAGATAATATCTTTTAGTTATTTATGTTTAAGCAACGACACGAATAGATGTTTTACAACACTGAGAATACAGTTTTATATTGTAGAGAAACTTTTTAGGAATTTGCTTTAGAATTCTTAAATTTTTTTATTCAACAAATTAAAGAAACCAGAGATAGGTATATGAGATGATAAATGGTACACTTAAACAGAATAATGAGGTCCTAGGATTTTATTTATGACTACTTTGCATCAATCTTGTACTTATATATCTAGACGATGTTTGCTAAGATCTTTAACAAGGGCAAATTTTTCCAAATATTTTATGTAAAAACTTTCGTGGGTATAATTATCAAATTTGTCTGTGCAATTTTAGTACGACTTATTAACGAGAAAGTATGTATCTTTCCATCATATTCAATTAATTTGCGGTTGTAGTATTTGAGAACATTAATTAGCTGACCAATGTCCCGACCGTGTCCAGAATTAAGCATAATGAAAGTTTGTTAATAAGATCTGCTAACCTCATTCATTTCATTATAGATTCATAAATATATAGTTCATTATAGATATTGCTTGTATTCATTTAACAGATTTATTCTATTAATTTTTTTTTTTTTACTTTAATGAGTTTGCAATCGTTTCTGCTGCAATTTAATTTTTTGATATCGTAAATTGAAATTAATTTGCCGTGTCTAAACATACGAATAAAGTAATTAAAGCTTTTATATTAACATGAATAAGCTACTTTTAAATTTTATCGTTTTAAATCTAAAAGGTTTAAATAGAATTGAATGATGAATGCTGTGATATAATACGTTTATCATGTGTACAATTTGTCATCATAGCGCTTGTACAGTAAAATGAGTACTCAAGTCGTCGTCCAGTCAATGCTTACTTGATATGATTACGACAATTCGATGCTATAGCCCACGCTCAATCAATATTTACTCTAGATAATAAAGTGGCATTATACCGTCCAAAGAAATATTGAGTGTTACTTAGAAATTTGTACCGGTAATAACACATTACATTTAATTTTTAATACATTTTACGATTTGTTACATTTTTATTGTGTAGGGGCTTATATTGGTTAGTTAATATTTGATTTTGAAGTTACAAGTGAAGAGTAATATATATAAAGCGGAGTATTGATTGATTTTGTATGTAATTTTTACTTAGACGGCTTTTGAATTTCCCAATCTCTGTTAATAATATTGTATATGGAGGCACATCTAATGAGTTCTGAAAATATAGGATTTCCGGTAAAATTAAATAAAATATCAGTGTCTTTATTCTTTAATGATATATAGACAGATAAGTTTTTCAATTACCATAAGACTTTTATAGCCAGAACTAATAAAAAATTACGTGAAAATGATAAAGTGAGACGTTTTAATATAGCATTGCACAGAGACATTATAGTAGATGTTTATAATCTGACATCTGTTTCCCCTGCTCCAATAGCCGAGTACTGACTGAACAAATTGCCACGTGTATAACCGGTTTGTCTTAATATAATTTAGTATCAGATCTGACCCGAAATATAGAAAAAACAGCTGCATTTGAAAGGCAATTAATGCGTTGGCCAATAAATAAACAAGAAGCTGATTCCTTAACTAGTTTAAGAAATTAAGAGTTTGTCACCTGCTTGATAGAAATGTTTAATATTCAATTTGGTAAAAGTCAGCTGTTCGTATAAAGCACCGGTCGAATTGCTGGTCTTTGAGTTACACATTAAACAGCCTCGGCTCGTGTTCACTGTCTCTTTACCCATCTGGTAGTCTCTTTGTAGTGTTTATTTATTACATATAGAATACAATGAACGACATGTCGACGTGCTAATTGTTATCTAGTGGAGGGGTATTCCTGTTTGACAATGGAGCAATGTCCGAAATTTCCGTGTAATTCTTCCTTTTATCTTTTCACATCATTGTGACGTGTGGTGACTACTATCGACTCCCCATTATTGTTTCTTCTCTCTAAGGTGCACTTGTGAGGGCGTTGTGTTTGTTGTGCTTAAAGTCATTGAAATGAACTTCATTCTTGAGTCTTGTCCTTACATATCAGAACTTTAAGTAGACATTACAATGAGGCTGCTTTCTTAAACTTGAAGCTGTAAATTGTGAATGAATAGACTTCGCACCATTACAAGTGAACAAATTGTTGCAATTAATTACAATAAAAAAACCATTATTCATTAATCGTAGTAAATATTTAAGGGTACATTTAAAAAATATTGGTTGAACTTTAAATTGGGGCAGTTTTCACAAAAGACGGGTCTGCGCTATCATCATCAGGGAATATAAAATTTTTACACGTGCTGTTGTACTTTTCAGTTTGAAGGCCAGAAAACTTAAAAAAACACTATTCACATGTAAAATAATTGTAGTGAAAACTGTAAAAATAAACACTTGTATATTATATTACATGCTTTGCATTACATTATATTGATTTTTTATTCGCATTTCTGCGTATGGGCGTAAATCTTGCTACAATTAGAAAATCTGCTTAATGTTATATTAAATATATATCGCTTAGTGTTTTCCGTAGAGATATACATATATTACACGGGTTCGTTCCTGAACATTGGTTAAACAAAATTCTTGCTTTGTTCCTGAAAATTTAAATACCTTGGTTCAAATTTTTACGACAACGAAATTTTGGCTCTTGGATAAACATGTACATCGGTCAGTACCACTTCTATTTTTTTACTCTTTTAGAAAAAAATTGTTTCATTTCACGATACAACTACTTCATTATCCCTTTTTACAGTGATTGTAAATTCTCTATTTAAAATAAGAATCTTTCATTATAATTTTTTTTTGTATTCTAAGAAAAATCTTATTAAGAGAATTATCTGTCATAAATATACAGAATCCTTCATTAAATTTAATCCAAGGTGCTTGTCGATATAATTGATACGGAGGTTCATTTAAACTGGTTTAATGTCTCTATGAGGATTCTGTAAATATACACTTCTACAATTTCGACTTTAACGTGTAGTCACAAGATACAGACTTAAAAAACGTAAAAACAAAAGTACCGAACTAAGTAATAACGCATGCGTTTGCCTTCTCTTCGGAGGAGACGTTTCCTCATTAACCAGGACCCATCAACGGGCGCTTCACAAGCTTGTTGTTATTAATTTATAGAAAGTCATCGTGGGCCCATTAGCCGAAATAACCATATTGAACGTCTCGATGATATTCGGAGTAGACGGGACCGCTTCTTACTTGTGTGATTGCTCTAATGATCACGTGCTGCTTGTTAGCGATGATCAGAGGCCATTATTACGGCTGCCTTTTGACCGCTGCCTCTGTTCCTCGTTAGATTTATGACTTTCACAAGTTTTAATAGTGCAATTATGATCAATGGACATCGTCACTACAGCAATACATAAACGAAAAAGTCGGCGTTGACCCAAACGAATGCGAGCAGGTTGCTATTGTTAAGTGAATAATGAAAACACGAAACTGGGTAGCACTCATTAACATTAGTGGAACCCTCGCAGCCCACTCCTCGGACCGTGCTTATCGGATGCATCTTTAGTATCTAAATGAAGATCTCTCGAATTAATTCCTTTACACGTCATTAATGTCCATTGTGATACATTTACAGTGAAAATGCAAATTCGATGATTGAGCATTTTAATACTTAACGCTCTATATCGCCCAATTAACTTCGATATACCGCCCTATTTTATCAAGATTCTAATAGGTTACGAAACAAATAAATTATTGACGAGACTATCAGTCCAACCGTTTTGTTTTACCGGCACAGGCGCTTGATTTTAGTTTTTGTTCTTTTAGCTTCGACAACAACATTTTAACTGAACTAAGAAACAGCTTAATTAAGAATCTTCTATACGAGACAAGAAATATTGAGTTTAAGACTTCATAAGGGATCTAAAACGCTTTGGGTTACCGTCTTTTACTTTATAATTGAAATGTCTATTAAAAATAAACTTATTGCAAGTGCAGCCTTATAAATAAAGAACACGTTATCAAATAATGGAAATCTAATATTTAAATAATGTACTTTCAGTTCGCTGTACACACATCGTCTTTAAAAATATCAGATCAAATTTTTCAAGCTCATAAGTGATTGCTTATAGCGTGAATAAAAATTAACGAGACTATTAACAAATCAATGACGCTGTTCCAATTAAGTAGCACAAGTTATTACGGTTTGCAGTTCTCGCCTCTTCGATGATTATCATTAAATGAAATCTTAACCGAGGATTGACTTCCTATCATTGCAGTTTACATTTATCTTTACTTACAGTTTCTTTAAGGTGCAAATTATGTATTACATAATATAACACGGTAGCTAAAATGCTTTACATTCTCTAAAACTTATTTATTTACGATTAATATGAGGTTCATTTGATTGCGATTCTTATATCGATTTATAATTCAATAAATAACATTTATTACGTCTTATAACTAGTAATTACGACAAATAAAGTAACGTAGAATCAGAAACGTTACCATGCCGTTTATTGGTATTTGCGTGTATATAGCTGTCGTTATAAACGCTTTGAATGTTCCTACAAAATTCAATAGTTTAAGAATAGCATTCAATTATAAAGAAGCATAAAATCCTGATGAAGCCACGGTATGTTTGCTGGAAAATAAAATCGTGTTGATCATTACAATGACAGTTCAACGACGGGCCTACGAAGCCCTAAAAATTCGCAAAAAGACAATTGAGCGGAGCAGCTGTTACCAGCTTGTTTGTTGTAATAAACACGATATAAATGTATACCACAAGCTTAACAATAGCCAGATAATTGCCACAATAAATACCCTGCCACTTGTTACATGTACTGATGGTGATTCAAATAAGCATTGATCAGTTACATCAGCTATCTGTCAAATTTTCAATGTATTCTCAAATTCATAACAATTTATTGCTAACAAGAGAAAGTAACGACAGGGGAGAGAAAAGTAAGTTTTGCAAAAAACCTTCTACAGAATCAGTTATATATGCTTTAACCTAATTTTAAATTTTTTTGACGAACCTTAACCAAAGAATTTATCACCTATTTGAAGCCTGGAAGAAATAGTTATTATAATTGTATATATAACAAGTTTTTAATTTATTCATCTATCACTTTACATATTATATTATTGCATACTTAATATTTTTCGGCAAAAATAATTATTGTGTTTTCTTAACGTTCCTTAGAAAATCATCATGAAAGTGAAATTCTTGATTAATTCCTAATACTCGTGAGATTTTTCCATGCTTTTTAATTTACCTACTTTAGTATCGTTGGAATCTTGAGAGTTTCAAAATTAATTATTTATGTAGAGATTCCTACGTCGATAGCCAGGTAAGATTATCAGTCCGATGTTAATTCTGTTAATAAATTAATTATTAAATGATTTGTCTGAGACGTTATGCACTTTGTTAATGTCCGGGTTGATATTAAAAACTCTTCACTGATTAAAATATTAAACTTATCTGATGTAACATTAAATGTTACTTAATTGAAATATAAATAGCCAATAGAACTCTTTTAAACAATTTTTCTCGTTATAATTAAAGAAATTTAAAATTTTTCAACATTTATAAATGAAAATATGGAAGATAAAAAAAATTTAAATTACCTTTTGCAGTTACATTAGCAAAACCTAATTTTTTTTATAGTATTGGTTACATTAAAAAGTGTTTTTGTACAGCTTTTTAGAGTTTGTGATATTATACTTTGAAATCAATAATTTATTATGATAAAATAAATATTGTATATTAATAATAAATACTACCTAACTTGTTTAATAGTGTAAAGTCGAAAATATTTGAACTTTGCGGAGTACCATCGAATCGTTTTAAAGTTCTTAAGGGAGCTACACAAGATATGGCAATGAAACTTGTTCGAAATGGTCAATTTAAAGGTACATTACTATTCACGGTCTCTAATTTAACTAATGGAATGGATTGTCTAAAAGGTACAACGGAATAAGAGATACTAGTGATCTAAGCAGTGAAAATTAATTAAATTAGTTTAAAAGGCCATCCATCGAGAGTGAGCCGCCGTCTAATGAATAGTTGCCGCTGTTAAATTCTGATAGGCTTCCTTTCTTTTTATTGTTACTAAATGTATAAATATTTATCAGCCGCGCTCTAGTTTTAATCGAACCTCTAATGTAACCACTTTATATAATTTAATTAAGTATTCAATATAAGGAAAATTATACGTAATAGTTTTCATTGTTTATGGAGTGTTTGATATTATTTCAAATGATTTTAATAATTTTTAATACTGTAATATTTCTACTCTTTCTATTCTCACTGCATGTATTAGTTGTTGTGTATATGAGATTATAAACTTAATTGTTTAACGTCTTAATAAGAAGAATAGTAAAGAACATATATACAATATGTTTTTTATTATTCAATTCATATACTCTACATTTAGAAATTAGATTTACAGTTTTTATTTTAACAATATCAATTGAAATACCACAATGTAAATACTCGATTCATACTTATTTCCTATTCCCGTTACGTACATATAATGAGGAATCTTCTATGAAAACCTAGCAATTATGGTTTTCAATTAATCCATAATTTATAACATAGATGGTATAATTTGTTATTTTTCTTCACGTTACGTTATGTTTTCTGTTTGATTTTATTACCTCTGCCTCTATAAAGGTACTTTAGTATTTTGGGGTCTTTATTTTATGTTAATATTTTATTTTATAGATGCCAATACGGCTGTTTAACGGCAAGCCGGACACTACAAAGGCGGCACCTGTAACCTCGCAGATGAAAAGCAAACACGAAAAAAATTTGAAGTTTAAAAATCATAAATATTAATAGTGTTACATATTTCTAATCGTTAAATGGAAATAGAGTAACCATTATATCAAAGGATTTTAAAAATTTTTGCAGCGACTTTTATAAATTTAAATACTTTGTGATTATAACACATACAATCATAAAATAGTTTAAGTAAATAAATAAAAAAAAATGTTTAAGAGTACCTAAAGAAAGTCATTTTTTATTTATAACACAGTAACGCTAAATAACGAATTTATATAACATTTGAGAACATATATGGAAATGTTACTATTTTGTTGTAGACCCGATAAATAGTCTTAATTAGTAAGAAAATAAAGTAAATATGGACCCTGATATAAGATATCTGAGGAAGAGTATTTTTTATTAATTTATATTTAACAAAATATCAATTGGTATAATATTTGCGTTTGACCTAAAGCTATAGTCTCCAAATAGTTGAATGATATAATGGTCACTTTCGGACGTGAGGTTTTAGCGTTAATATTGACAGTGTGCAGCGCCAAATTCGATTTCACAACGCGGACCAGACCCGCCCACTGAATTATTTAAAACGCCTTTTTTTAGACCTATTTGCTTTTAATCAATCTATTTGGTCTTCAAAGTTTAACCGTTCAGCGTTAATTAAGATTTTATTCATGGTTAAATATTTGATATCATCGTAAAATGTGTTTTAAACTCAATTACATAGTGTATCGATTTGCAAGGGCTGAACTCTTTATAATAATAAATTTCGGACATTTTTACGACAAAGGTAATATGTAAACTGTTAGTTTTTGTTACGACAAATTAATTTTTCGTATTGATCATTAAATACAGCGGGATAAATGTTTGAATTGGATAAATTTCACCGATTGAAAACCATTAATAGTTGTTTTGTGTATCTCTAAAAAAATTACATTTTAAGTAAAGGTTTTATTTGTAATAATTTGTTAAAATATATAAATATTTAATAACTTGGATTTTTGACATTGTTTGGATTCAACGACGAGTAATTTTAATAAAAAAGAATTATTATTTTGATTATATTTATGTTACAAAACAATTACTATAACAATTATTTCGAAAAACTATTCATCAATAAATCGTTTCATACTTATGTTAAGAGAAAACTGTTTAATAAATGAAAGTGATTATAAAAATACTTAAGTAATCTCCGTAATCAACATCAACAGATGTGGGTAGCGAGATCTAAGATAAAAGACATCGCCACCGGCATGCTATAATTTCTCAATATAAACAATGTTTCATAGACTAAATCTACGCTTTATGGCCAGCTGTCCCTGACCGCAACAACAAAAACTGAGTAGATACGATCAGGTCGTATTACATTAGGCCGTGGCCCGTGATGGTGGTGGATGAAAAAATTCACAAAAAAAAATCTACACCATTCGCCGCCGCAACGTAAACAAACGTACAAACCGCTTACCTACATACGCACATAATCAGTATATTTGCATTATACTTGTGTCCATAATGCACTCTGTTAGGCCAGTAAAGTTTTATTTTTAATACATAAAAGTAATAAATTATAAAAGAGTGTATTAACTATAATGGAAGCCTTCAAAATATTTACGAACTCAAACAAACCAAGTAAATAACAATTAAGTAAGTAGTATGTACATATTAACAATTTCTAAATTATATGCAATTTTTCTACAGGACGTGGCGACGAACGAGACGTTCACCTGATGTAACTGCACCTGATGTAGTAAGTGATATACTTGTCCATAACGACATGGTGCGGATTAAGACGGTATACACAGCACCACATCGAGCTCGTCGCCATAGGATATTAAGTCTCCTTATCCCAGTAATTTCACTAGCTTACACATTAATTTTTAGCAGTGGAGATAAGAGCTGCAGTGACCTATTTATACGGGATCCTGCAAAAGAGACCTACCACTAGTAAAATATTAGTAGAAAGATATAATTATGGTAATTCTATAATAAGTGATAAACTTTGTTATGAAACAATCTGTAACTATAAATTTTATATTAGTGCATTAAAGGAAGATCGACGAGGTATGTCAACGGTTATAGCTAGAAGCCACGAATTGCAGTGGATGCAGGGCCCAGGGCAAATAATACGAATCTAATTTCGCCACCGCATTCGTTCAGCGAACAATGCCCGTTTCTCTACGGCTTTTAAACATCAATGGGACGGTATTTAGATGATATTTTTTCATAGCGGTACGTTGGCAATGTTCTCTTATTTGCCTTTTGTCGTCCCGTGGGCGCGACGGTACCACAAACATACCCTGCTGGGAGACCGACAGGATTTTTTGTGGAAATTTTGTATTTTATTTCATTTGTTAACATACAGTACGTTACACAGAAGGAATACGCTTTATACAGACGTGATGAAAAAATTTAATAGATGGTACATCATGATATATCGCTTTGGTTAACTTTGGTGGCTATTATATTGAAGCTTTGTGGTGGTATTTCTTTTGATGAAGACTGGACCGTGGTCAACCAAAATTTACGAAGAATTTTGTAGTAATGTTAAATATAGTTTATAATGCACGGTGTAGTAAATACAAAGACATGCATATACATCGACAGAATATGTAGCTACTATTAAAACAAACATGGGTTTAAAAAATATATATTTCTTGTTGTAAAGAAGTATTTACCAAAATTTCAGCTTCTAAAAGAAGCGTTACTGGTGTTTCCTTAATGTTTTACATAAAGTTAAGAATCTCTGAACATCCATATGTTGTTGTTGTAGTGTAAATTTATTTTATTCTTGACTGTGAAGTTAAGAAAACCGTAATAGTTAAATAAAAAAAATGTATGTAGCAGATAATCATAATAATAAAATGAAGATGGGAAGTACCAATATCAAAAATAATTTTAAGTTTAACTATTACATTTCCATTACGTTTGTAATCAAAAATAAAACCAATAATAAAAATGATACTTTATCATATCTGATTCTGACATAATACAATGTTTTACAATATTTATTACTTGAAAAAATCATGAACATGCACTACATAAAGCGTACTTGCTTCAAAGTCTGAAAATAGGCACAGCATACCTTAAATCAGGCTTTCGCGGAGCTTTTTTAGGCACACTGTGATTGCCAGGGGCGTGCACAAAACGTTCCGGAACACGTGCAAGTTCGCACAATAAGAGTTTGCATTTCCGCCCGCCATGCACTTCCTTTACTCCGGTTTTACTTTTTATTTGGAACGCTTTTATAGCGAGGCCTGGACTCCTTTGTGCGGTCGCATTGTGACCAAGACATTCAGTCAAACAACGCATCGTAGGTTTCGATTTCGTTAATGATATCGAACATTTTATAGTATTTGAAATCGAAAGGAAAGGAAATATACTTAGAGAAACTGCTCGGGTGTAAAATCTCTTTAATAAGAACAATAATTACAAAAATTAGAAAAAACATAAATGGAAAAATTGCATATTGCATTTTTATGCCAAGTTTTATTACCTTAATAAGTTGAATAATTTACTAAATATTTTATGTAGGGTAAGATTCTTAGAAACCCACCCAACGCGAGTTTTTTTTGTTAAATATTTGCACACCCGTTAGACGGAGTTAAAACAAAAATTTAAACACTATTATTCATCCCAAGAAACAATGACAAACAAAAAATTGCACATATAAGTAGATCAGATAGTACAAAAGGTTGTTTGGGGAGAGGATGAAAACTTTTTGTCATAATTTACCAATCAACATAAAATAAACCAAATGTTTATCAAAATAAGACTTAAAATCTTAATGTTCACGACTGAAGAAGACGTACAATGTGTAATCATCCCGTTGTGGTCAAGGCATGATTATTTTTATCTGCGTATCTTTAATGGCGTCAAAACTTATGTCCGTTTCTCAGCGTGTTACAGGAAGGTGTGATTGCAGGAGGTCGATGCCCACACAGGTTGACATCTCATTTTGGCTTGAATAAGTTTAATAGTAACAAATAAATCTTATACACCATTTGTGTGAAACGTAGCAATATTAAGCTCATTTTAAAAGTTATAACAACTTCTTAATTTAGGTAAAGCTTTGAACCTTCGTAAGAAAATGATTTCGTGATCGGAAGCAATCTTATTTAATTTGTGGTTTCCTTTATAGGATAGGTGTCATAATGTAATTTCGAATAGAATCAAACCTTTTTTTTTGCTTACAGGGAGTTGGACAAGAAAGAGTTGCATTTTTGCTATGTACACATAATTCTTTTAATATACGGAGAGCGGGACACTAACTCACTAATCTACAGTTAAAAACATTTTAATGAAGAAACGTACATTTAATAGTATGACAAACACATTTTTTGTAATTAAAAATACTATATGTGTTTCTTTCAATAAAATCTTGCGATTAACTATCGTTTTATTAATACAAAACTTATTTGTACTTTATTATTTTTATAAGCAACCACTTACTTTGTTTTAGTTATCGAAACTTTAACTACGTTTATATATTATTAACATATTGAAAGTACGCGACCTACAAAGTCAAAATTTTAAACATGTTATTAAATATAATGTCCACATATTCTCTCTTCGCATACAATGTACGTAAGCCTGAATAATTTCTACCGATACACCATTAGGTATCCCACAACGAAACGCCTGAAGGAATTGTTAAGAAAAATATTATGACTATAATATTTGAGTGTAACTCGGTAAGATAGTAGTTAATAGTCACTTTTATGATATGTGGTGTGTCGTTATGCATACTGTGTTAAATTTTACTGTATGTTTTGAAAGTGTAATAGCGTTAGGGCTATACGGTTGGGGCTATTTGAATAAAGTTAACTACAAATTATTAGTATAATTGAAACAAATTGAAGGGAAAGCAGTATAACGATTTCGTAGCTTTTGATCAACTTATTTAATTTTGGTCAAATTATTTAATGTCTTAGTTATTATATTACACAAATAAATAAACATATAGTTAGTGAAATTAAAGTATTTAATATTGTCAATAACATAATATTCTACACTTGTAAATTAGTTTTAGCGTAAACTTAGTTTATTTCTTTTGAGATTATAAATAGCAGTATGCTATTAGAGAAATTTAGTATTGTGCTCATAGAAATCTATTTTAGAGTTAAATCGAAAATATTTACGGTTTATAACAAATTCTGTAACAAACTTTCAGAGATATAGACGTTAGAGAGGATAAAATTTTAAATATTTAGGAATCACAGACGTTAAATATGTTTATTGTTAAAACAGTTTTGATTACAATTTTTTTGGCTTTTTACATTTACTTTAAAAGTCCCAGTGTCTTTGTGTGTTATTTAAATAAATAGGAGCTAGACGGCTCAGCACAGATTTTAAGTTATCATTATGCAAACTGCGGAGTCCTGGGATATTGCACGATACCTGCTCGTCATAAACTTGGATTCCTTCTATAAAAATAATATCTCCACTATTACTAAACGAATAAAATCTCCAGCGACAGCAGTGGTTAGTTTGTGAGTACATAATGCGTGTAATCAGCTCCTGATTGGCTTGAATTAATCGTAGCGCATGCATGACCGCTACCATCCGACAGTGTTCACGGGGCTGTCTTTATGAGAGATCGTTTGAGCCTCCGTACTGAATTAAAAGTAATAGCATAATTAAAACTAACATCGCTGAGCACTCACAAGTAACAGCTCGACTTTACATCACTCCATATTGATTATTATAAATAAAAAGCAAGCGCATGCTCTGCTTTTGATCGTGCGAAGAATGTTACTTAGTATATTGTACTTTACACAAAATTGTTGTAAAATTTCAAACTTATCTTAAAAAGAATTAGTTAATTTATTGTACAGTGATGCTATTTAATGCACTCTATACAGGTTTTCCCGATATGTGTAATAATAAACCCATTAATGTAATAGCAGTGGGAGGCAGAAGATTCAATTCGTCACCGTCATTAAAACGATCTTGGTAGCTCCTGATATCCGTGGACCACCAGACGGAGCGCTTTCATTTATTTGATTAATTCTCTTGTTGGATTGGTTGAGATTGTTGAAGATTTTTACAAACTTTGTAATGTTCATGACATTTTTTATTTTATTAAAATTTAATTGACCAACAATTATTTTTTGATCATAAATATGAAAACTATTACATTATTTACATGTTTTATATTAAGTGGTATTAATTGAATGTGATATAATTGTGACGCGACGCATACTCAATATTTGTGACTACCTTTCAAACTAGTCGAACAACAAATCAAAGTCGATGTTCTAAGCGCTTCCTACCGTTGGCGATTGGTTCCGTGAACTCCACATCTCCAGCTCTGATTGTTCCATTCGTTATGCGACTACCCTCCATTATCCACTGCTACTGATTGCTCTCTACACTTAATTTACCATGGTTTACATCCTAGCGGACACTCTTACTTTAATGACAATTATAATCATTATCTTTTGTTACGCTCCGGTCAATAATTAAGCTATCACTGTCGTCTACTTTTTGCCTTCAATGCTGTTCATATGTTAATAAATAAAAATAGCAAATTACACCTGCTATAAAGTTTTTGTCATTTTGTTTACATCGAGAACTCCTATGATTACCTTGTGTATACTTTTTTCCTTATTATTCACCTTTTCTGTTATGAGCCATTTCATCTACGCCTTGTCGGCATGTGAATAGATTGTCATTATTACATTATAATAATAAAAGTTCCTTTAAAATAGGCGGGTAATTCATTAGTCTGATTATTTAAACTAAACAAAAATTTATAAACCTTAATGTATTTTATACTAGATTAATATTGATGACAGTAAATTTTCGCGACGTTTACGCATCTAGAATAGGTTGCGTGTTAAGATATCATAAACTTATTACGACGGGATACGATTAAGCACATTAGTACAGGTATATTATGTCTGCTCATTTTGTTGTCGGTTATTTAGATTACCTGTCTTCTTTGTACGTTAACACAAACCCTAACGCCTGTGGTTGCCTGCTATAGGAATTTGGTTGCTTATAAACTGTCGCTAACTCTTTTTGTCATACTTTGGGGCCTGATCATTAATTATTACAGAAAGCTTTATATTTCTGTAAAATATTTCAAGGAAAGGGGAGTGAATAAAAAGAAGTAGTGTTACGGTTCAGTAACTATGACTCGTGCCTTACCTCACTTTAAGCAATGAAACAGAAAATTGGTAAGAAAATTGATGCGGTCAGAATCATACTGAGATGATCTATTATAAAAAAAATGGGTAAATGTCGTTGACTGAAATTAATAATAATGTAACTAAACCAAAACTCTCAGTAAGGCAAAACCCAAAAGTAGAAAAATCCTTCGAAGCATGAAATTAGCAAGTACGTTTATCTATCTCGATCATGAGGAAATTACAGATATATTAGTCATCTAACAAGAAATAACATAATACTTAACCGCCGGATCCTTCACTTTGTTTTGATGTCATTATAGATTTTTTTAAAGATATTTCTTTGATTTCGTTAATAGTTAATACAAAACTATTTACGACAGACGCTATCTTTTTAAAATCAAAACTTATGGAAGGTATTTTTCTTATTTTCTTGTTTGAAAGCTGGCCGCTGATGATTAACTTTGCTGTTCAATTAATCGATTCATTAAGAGATTTTATGGGATCTATACATCTGATTATATTATAATATCACCATAATTTCGACCTTTAGATGTTTATTTCTAAACAGAAGTCTCTTCAGTTCAGGGATAGTTTATATAATGGTTTAGAATGGCATGAGGGTTAGCGAAGATAGTGTGTTGGTAAAAATCACTGAAAAAGCTATTGATATTTGTGGATATTTTTGTTTTTAGTCACTTTTAACAACAAGTGCCAGGTAGAGTGACGGTAAAATCAAATCTCATCGCGGCTGCAAAGTTGGTCGTCATATTTGCTTCTATAATTGATATTCAATTCGTATTGAAATTTAGTATGCTATGGTTGCATGTTTGCGGAAAAACCCATAGTAACGATTACATACGTATCTTCCCTTTGCCTTGATAATCGATTATTTCATCGCAAAAGCCCAGACTTATGGGCGGTGCTGTTTGTAATGATTGCCTACCAGCAACACGTTAGCGTTTAATATTCCCTTAAGTACAGTTGCAGTCTGATAATTTTTTCGGTAAACTGAGATGCTATTAGCAAATTTTACGTCTGACTAATGACCACCAAAGCCCGAATTACCCGTCCAAGTATATACCGATTGTTGGTTATCAGCCACAAGCGTGTATGACACGATTATTTCACGCGAACTTGATTTTCGAACAATTTTTATTTGTGGAAATAACATTGTATTTTAACTTATACTAAGTACAGGATTATATTGAAGTATAACAAGGGTATGTTTTAAAGTTTCTCGTCAATGGCCATGCCTATTATACCGTTCACTAAATGTAATCCTTACTTTTTTGCATCTTGCTTCTTCCGGCTGCTCTTAGTAGCGAATATCATATCATTATTATTACCTGTTTCTTGTAAAGCATTTCACAAAAGTCAAACACGAAGGTCTTGTTTATATGTTAAACAACTAAATCGCAAATTACAAAACATATTTTATAAAATGCCAAAGTGAATCTAAAGAACAATTATTAAGTATGATCGGGCAACATCTTAAGATAATAAAAATTTCGCTTGTCTAATACACTTATAAGATGATAACACAAAATCTAGCAATTTTGTATAATTATTTTTACAATAATAAATTTCGTTCTCTTAAAAATATTTTTTTTTTACAAAATCACTTTATTGGCCACATTTTTCAAAAGATAGTAAAACTTTGGAAAAGAATTGTCTTTTTAACTCTATCTATTAATACAACTAAACGCCCAGTCAGCTGTTTTTAAAGAAGAGTGCTTTGTCAACCCAATCTAACAATAAACTATTGACCATTAAAAGTAGTCCAATTCGAAATCTAGTCAGAAATTAAGGTTTCAGTTTGAGTTCATATTAAATTTTCTATGTAGGCAATCGAGATGTAACCGCTGAGTGATTTAAATATTTAGTTAGGTCGATAACTTCTTATTTTCCATATCATCATTACTGTCTATACATTTGACAGTTGTATGGAATGATGATAAAATCAGGCTGATTGTGAACGTTATTAGATTTCAATTTAGTGTGGGGCGTATTATGTGAGGTCAGTTATATCACAATACGTCTCTTATCGCATATTGATACGTAATTTCTTCCGTTTATTGATAAGTAACAATATTGACTGTCACTCAGCACCTGGCGGGTCGACGAACTCGTTCTGATCACAAAATTTCAATTCTCTTGCACTTTTGAGTTTATATTAAAAACGATCAAACGGGATTCATCCCCGTTATAAATTTTCATAATGCTTTTTCCATCATTTAAGGTTATTTTAATTAATCAAAGCATTTTTCTGTCTAATATTAATCCCGGCATTAAAATAATATCCAGTATTAATGAATTAAATGAAGATATTTCTTCTTTAACCTATAGTTATTATACAAAAAGACAAATTAGTAATTTTAATTCTAATGAAATATATTTTTTAATTTTGTTTAAATTAAAAAAAAATTGCTAGAAATTAAAAAACCTATTAATTTCCCAAATCGAAACCGATGATTTAACACAAAAGGCGAACCGGGACCGAAATGGCCGTCAAGCAAGTATAAATGGTGGTCGAGTGTCTGCGCAGGCTCGATATATCACGTTGGTACACTTTTTGTGGCTGCCGTCCGCTCGACAATTTTTATGCGGTTCAATTCCAGCGGAGCCGGTGGCGGTATCGAGCCTAATTATTCGAATAGCTCGCTGCCTCCCTTTGACTGGAGCCGATAACGTTACTGGACTAGGCAATTGTAAACTCGCCTTTAGTTCAGAAGTAAATTCTCACATTAATGCTAACTTACCTATTGCCTAAGAATGAAATAACGAGCAAGTATTCATATAAAGTATTTTCAAAATCTTTAATAAATTAGTAGAAAGCTAAGTAAACGATTTAATGTTTGAAAGTATCTCTGGACTTAACATACTATTTTACCTTGAACTGTTATGGTTATGATTATGAAATAATAATAGAAGAATTTCAAAAAGTACACCTATATTAAAATAGAATTATTTGTTGTGTTTAGGGCACATTTTTGGGTACCGTAATTAAATTAAAGTTTTAGTGGCCTCTGTCACCTGAACAACACAACTTGACATTTCTTTCCCTTAGATGAAACAACTGTTACCTTTCATCTCAAATATTCGGCGAAGATATTCGAGATATTTGAGTTAGCAGTCTACCTGCTACCGTAGTCCAATTCATTAAAGGTCCTTAATGAAGGTCATTGTAGTGTAAGAATTTATTATAGTACGAAGCCGTCTGATTAATTATATACTTAATAAATAAAAGGTTAAATAATGTTTCATATATATTCTAATGAAGGTAGTTTAATTTATATTATTACTTAAACATTTTTATGAAAATATTCTATATTGGTGTAACAAATGTCACCGCCGGTTTTGGTTAAATTCAATGCGAACACTTGAACTTGATCATTATACAAAAATAGCAATGTGCCTGTTACGCCACCAGATTTAGGTCAAACACTTATTGCTGGCAACTGTAACCTTATTTCCAAGGACAACGAGCACAATGATTGCTTTCCGTGCCATAAAATCCGAATTGGATATGCATTTCAGTAAAGTTTACAATAATTTTTTATAAAAATTATCAAAAATTAGTACATATTCACATTTGTGATGAATAATTTACAAGTACTTTATCTACTTCTAATAATATGTCATTAGCTCTTCATATAGATAACTATTTGTTTTTACAATTATAAATGGTAATAATAGTATGGTGTGTGTTCAAAAATTCTTTAGTTAAATAATTTACACATTAAAAGCGGGATTTTAAAATGTAATAACAATGTTTATAATAAAATATTATTTTGAGAAAAAAACCCATTGCTTATACGACGTTATGATGCGGCAGCTGCGTCGTGTACGCGCGCGACTGTCGCGTGCCCCGTAAACGCACGAGTACAGCCGAGTGTGCACGAGCGCACCAGCACACGCTAGCCGCTGCGCGCATGCGCTTGTTAAGAGCAAAGCAAGACCAATTTCGCCTTGTTTAAATTGTATCTCACCATTAATTGCTATAAATAAAGTAAAAAAACGTTATTTATTAATGATGTCTAATTCTTGTACCTCCTTAATAGTTTTTTTTTAAGAGTAAAGCACTTTTTAATCAAATTGTGTCTTGCTTTATAAACGCCACATTAATAAAAATAATGCTTTGAATTATCTGTATACAAAAATCTTATAATACAAGTAACTCGGATAAATATGATTTTTACTTTTCATTGTTCTTACTAAAAAGAAGAACAATTAAGTACAGCTTTCATGTTTCCTTAAAAAAAATTACGACAAAATTATTTTTTAATTATATATGTATTCCATTCAAGTTCTTACCGGAAGAACATTAAAAAAAATGTAAATTATTAAAACATTAGTTTCTTTTTCATATTCTTTTTTTGAACAATTTGTCACAATCAGCCGTTGCTTGATTTGTATTAAATTATTACCAGTTATTTCGTAATTGGCTGTGCAATTAACCGAAGTGGTGCTCGATCGAATATAATAATACACGCCTATGCACCGGACGTGAAAAAAAGCCTGTAACAACGCATAGCAACCAATGATAATGCGCCGATTAATGAGGTGGATGCTGCCGAGGACAAAACTATTCGCGAATTCACAGGTGTGTTCCCCGCGTTTCCGTCGCATCTAGTCTATCCCGTTTCGTATAGGGGCTACAACGAGTTCAAACAATTAATAACCTCGACGGAAATATCCACCCATAATCGCGAGAGCTTCCCTTCCATTATCAAAAATTACTGTTGCAATTTGACGTCGATGGGCGGGCACACCGCAACGTGATCACCTTGTAACTTGAATTGTCTTTTTGAAATTAAACGTCCCCCCACCCCAAGATGTTTACAATTGTTAAATTTTCGCATAATACAGGGTTTTTTGTAAATAGTAATTAGATATCAGACACGTGGGCAAAACGCAATATGCTATTTTTAAACCTGATTTTGTCAAAAGTTTTGTCAAATAAAACAGGAACAGTTGTCGCTTGTGACTATATATACCAGGACCCGTCTTTAACTTTTATCTATGACCAAAAAAGGGTTGTTAATGTAGTTTAGGGTAGATTTTAATACATTTTAAATTTTGTTCACCTTTCCCTGGTTATTCCTAAGCGGTTGAACCGATCGTTTCATTGAAAGTTAATCGAGCGTTCCTGTGTTTCATTTCAAAAAATTGGTGAAGCGGTTTAAAGTATATAAGTATTTATCTAATTATTGAAAGGGTACTTCAAGCATTACTACTACTATTATTACTTGATGGTACACTTCCCAGTAACAAAGAGGCGCTAGTTTGGAGGTTTGCATAGCACCATATTTTGTTCGTCACCATTCATCACCAGTCGCCAGACAATAGAAAATAATTTCACTGGTTATTTATTAAAAATTAGTATAATATTGCACTTTACAATATTCAGATAGAAATATAAGATTTTTATGTTAAAGAGATTATAAAATTAAGAGTCCATTACTTTTTGGAAATAACAAAAGTTGCAGAATTTAATTTAATTTAATTTAATTTTTTTTTTAATTTATTTAAGATAAGTCTAAATTTTTCTACAGTAAAATCAAAAATTTCTAAGTGGTAAGCAATCGAGAAAATGTGCTCTTTTAATATATGAAGAGTTATCAAGTAGCAGGCTAATTCCTTTTTTTTAATTGTATGTAAGAAATCCAGAAGAAATCTCATCATTAATGAAAAATTGTGTATTTTGACATTACGTAATAAATCTTTATTTTTTAAAAGTAGAAGCTTAAGATATATTTAACTTTTAACTTTAATTCAAAATTTTATTCCAAGCACTTCGGATTAATCATTTTATAATAATAGGAGTAAATAATATGAAAGCAAAGAAATTTTGTTAAAAATGACATTCTAAGTACTTTGTTGTTCAATTAAAGAAAGAAATAAAAGATGATATTAATTTAACATTGTTTTTTATTTACAGTAACATCATAATCATGCGATTGTGGTAGTATTTCTGTTATTTCAAAACAGAATTTATAAAACTACTAAAATTATTAGGAATCTTTCTTAGGGTACTAAATAAATTTATTTACAAGTCTTTGTCTCAACACAATTAACCTATAGTATATTAACATTTATGAAGAAAACGTTTTTCAATAAAAGTTAAGAATAATTTACTGGCTATTGGAAGTTTTTAACCGCAGTTATTGAAACAATAATAAAACTCTTATACTATTGACTAGAAAACACTTATAAATAACATTAAAAGTAACTATCTGAAGTAATTTTAAGTAAGGCTACATTAAGGCACAGCGATATTTTGAGTCTTACGGTACTGCTAAATGCTTAAGTGGAACAATAATTGATCAGCTCAGTCTTGCTAATGCTATTCCATTGATGTATGAAATGCAAGCATGGGTATTCGGTCGTGTTCGGTCGCTCGGCGGAATGCATCGATGTGGTCGTTATAGTCCACCATTATCCCCTCTCATTAGGAATATACTGATTGCGCTTAATTAGAGGTTCTCTCGGAGTCCCTTGCGCTCCGATGCTTGGGTCCTACTTGAGGCGAATACTCGTTTTTCACAATCGTGAAGCCGCTTACTGGCCGTACTTTGATCTCCGTAAAGCACGATATTCTATAAATAAAGAAAAAACAGATTAATAAATAAAAAATAAAATGAACTATTATAACTTGATGAAAATAGTCGCCGTGCTTCGCACGAAAAAGTTATAGTCAAGAGGTGCCTGTTCAAAACTTAGCAAATATTGTAACACGTGTGCGTTATTTGCCGCCCCATCTCTTTCCTCTTACGACCTCATCTTCCGGTATAATAAATT